>VWZD01008763.1:60923-112891 GCA_013396695.1 Sakesphorus luctuosus
ATAAAAAGATAAAATTATTATAAATATTTTACATGAATTTAATGTATTTTCTTGTGGTTATGAATAGCTATCGTGTGCAAGGGAAACTGTTCACATTAAAATTACACACCATACTCATGACTTTATCACACTCCTTTCGATTGAAGGAGTATATGGGAAGTTTTTTTGTTTTGACTTTTGGTGTTTTGGTTTTTTTTGCATAATACTCAACAAAATAAATATTTTAAAAGTCATAACATTTCAGATTTTACCTCTGCATTTCTCATCTTCTTTTGCTATTTTTGGTGTGAATTTCCTGAATATTTTGAATGTTTGCATATGCTTAAATATATATTAGTAATATCTTGATGCTGAATGAACCTTAACATAGATCCACTAGATAGCTATTAATGATAAATATCCAGGTAACTAAAGACACTGGTGCATTTATATTAGTTCTGAAACAAGGAGGTGGTTTTGCGATTTATGCAAATGTTTAATTGAAATAAATATATGTCACATATTTAAAAACATGATGAAACATGTGAAACGGTACCTCTTCAGAAAGAATGTTACCTTCAAAGAAATCCTGGTTAACTTACACATCCTAAGGTCAAATGGCATTTGAATATGGGGACTATGAGAGGCTGCAGGGAGAACAGTCAGATGTAAACTTGTACACTTGTGTGCTTTGCTTAAACACATTTGTTATACAAGGATGAAAACATGAAATGGACCAAAGAGACAGAGATCAGGCTGTAAATATACTCTTGCAAAGTCTGTAGAACAGGTAATCTGTAGTGTTTTGGCCTTTGTATTGTTATTAGGAAACTTACATTTTCTTCAGCACATTAGGTAGAATGAAGTAAGAATCAAAACTATTATTACACTTGATTAGAATTCAATCAATAATTTCAGTCAAAATATTAGGGGTATTGGTATTCAGGATTTAAAAACATGTTGGTATATTTTCTTTCCAAAATTCTATAACAAAGATTGTGGAAACTCCATTTTATTTACCTTATAAAACTGCCAGATTTTTTGTTTACCTTCAATATTTTTCATTTTCAGGTTCATTTACCCATGAGCAAAACATATCCAAAACTGAAAAAAAAAGGAGTCAAAAAATTGAACTGACTCTTTTATATTGAGTAGGAGGGATATGTTTAAAATACATATTTTTGCATTTCTTTCTGATTTTTTTTTTTTGTGTGGTTCAAACCTGGATATATACCTATTTCAGTTCTCCTGGCCACTTTCTTTATTTTACAGATCTGAACACGGAATTTGAAATGAATCCATTGTTTACACCACGCTATTTTCATTGCTATAGTCATATTGCATTTAATTTCCTAAGATTTATATGACGATTTCTTTTTTTAAGTATTCACAAAAACTGCAGTTGTAATCATACCTGATTAGTCAGTTGAGTGCCAGCTACTTTATATGGGAGCAACTGTATAATGTGAGAGCAATTATGTGATTAGTTTATTTCTTCTAATCTTAAGCATTATCAAGAGATCAAAACCTGCAGGTTATGAAGTAATTTTTTTCAGCAACTTTATATGTTGCCACCATATGATGTTGACTATTTTGTCATGTTGTTAAGCAATTATACTGGATTCTGAATTAGGAGTACAATTTTTTGTAATGGTATCTTTTTTTTTCCTAATGTGTGCTAGCCTTATGGCAAATCCTATGGTCTCTGCTGCAAGTGGTGCAGTTTCCCCAGTATATCAGAGAAAGAATAAACTGTAAACCTATAATCAGTATAGTCATTTTAGTAGAGCTGCAGCAAGCCAATTCCTCCTACCTCTGAGATAATTTCTTATGGTGCTGTGTAAGCTGACACTTCAATGCTGGTTCAGGATCTGAGCTAGCATCTCCCTATTTGACAGCATGTCACTTCAGATGGAGGTTTAAGCTGACTGAGAGCTGGTTTGGGGATTCCCACACTGTGCTACATTATACAGTGTATTCATGGCCATAAATGATTTTTTATCAGTTTCATTAATATTTTATATTGGCAGTATGTGTGCTGGTACTCACTGCTGTCAGTAAAAGTTTTGTTAAAGACTTCTTAGAAAACAATTATTTTCTGAGATACCATAAAATAGTCTGCTCGCTCTTTCTTTTTCTTTCTTTCTTTCTTTCTCTTTCTTTCTTTCTTTCTTTCTCTTTCTTTCTTTCTTTCTTTCTCTTTCTTTCTTTCTTTCTTTCCTTTTTATTTTTTTTTTAGCATGATCCTGTTTTTTTTCTCGCAGGTGTGGCCATGGCTAGATCTTCTATACCACCCACATTTCTATACCACCCACATCACTGCTGGGAGATGTGACTCCAAGGACAAAAACAAATGTGCATTGGAAGGATGCCATTTTGTTCCATTTCTTCCCCAGGGAAGTTGCAGACCTGAGCGGCAGATTCCATTCCTCTCTCGCTGCTGGCCATTACTTCCCATCCACCAGGAAGAATGCAGCTCCAAGTGGTGAACACAGCTGAGCCCAGCAGAATTCGTGCACTGTTGGTGCCAGCACCAGAAGCAGCTACAGGGAGACGGTGAACCAAGTTGAAGGAGCCAAGCACAGCTGAGTGAAGCAGACCAGTCTGGAGTGGGTAGCACCATGAAGACAATCCAGATTTTTGTGTGTTTGTCCATCATTGTTTTTCATTGCCTCAGGCTTGGGGATGGGGAACACCAGCTGCAGAGTCTGCCATCTTGTCTTTGTTTCAGGAATAACTATGTCTCACTGTTGAGCTTCAGGAACATACACCATCTTGTTTTTGTCTCAGCAGTGATTTGGAACTGAGTTGAGGTGGTGAACACCTATTGTGTGTAAAGCACCTTCTCTTTTGCATAATTCTGTTATTAGTATTGTCAAAATTGTTACTGTGTGTTTCTTCTTCCATTGCTGTTTGTTTTCACTAAATTGTTATCTCAGCCCAGAGTCTCTGCCTCTGTCCCTTTCTCAGAGAGCTGGGGAGTGAAGGGGAGCAGCTTATTTGGAGTTTAGTTCCCAGTTAAGCTACCACATACCTTTACCACACTACTTAACTAGGTAAAACAAGGGAATAAAATCTAAGGGATTGCTCAAGTCATTCTCCATGATTCTGGGTCACTGTGTCTGAAAAGTATAGCAAAAAAATAGATAAGCTTCAATTACAGTATCATGAAAAGCAGGCAAATTTTCAAAATTTCCCCATGTAGGATCCTAATTACAACTGAACTTTTTTTTTTAAAAAAATCAATTCTTAGTTGTTGAAATGTGAGCTATTAAAAGTTAGCTCAGATTTCACAGTTTTCAGTTGTATCAATTTCTAAAAGCCTTTTGCATTCTTGCTGATTGGTTGAGGCACATCTTTGAGTTGAAGAAAACAACCACAATTAGTTTTCTGTTCAGATGTAGTGGCAAACACCTACTTAAGTACATATTAGACAGAAAATATCTTACTGATTTAAATTAACAAGGTGTGCACTGTTTTCTCAGAATTTATAAATAGCACAATATGACATAAATCAGTATATTAACGATGACTTCAAAGAATTGTAATGAATAATTTCAGCTTTTAATTAGTCCATGAAATTGTAGTTATTTATTTTTGTGTTGTTGTTTTTTCCCTTTTATTTGTATCAACTTTAGTCACAATAAATGGATTTTAAAATATAAATATTAATAAAATTTCTTGACAGTTAGTTATTCCTCTATTCCAATTCTTGAGCATAAAATTGATACCTAAGAATGAGTTATCAATGCTAGAACTGAATTATAAGTTATGAAAAGAAATACATACAACCATTCTAAGATGGGTGTCTAAGGACACACAGTTTTCTTGACTTTAATTTTTTTTCTATATATTTTCAAGACAAAAGGGAAGGATAGCTAGAATAGTTGCCTATTTGGAGTCATGTGGAGACTAGTGATGAGCTACATTTCTCAGGAGTCTGAATTGGAACTGGCACTCTAACATCTTTACTTGTACACATGGACAGTGGGATTGAGTGCAGCCTCATCAAGTTTTCTGATGACACCAATGTTTGTGGTGAAGCCAACACAATGGAGGGACTGGATGCCATTAAAAGGGACCTTGCCATGCTTGAGAGGTGGGCCCATGCAAAGTCATGAAGTTCAACAAGGCCAAGTGCAAGATCCTTCACGTGGGATGGGGCAATCCCAAGGACAAAGAGAATCTGGGCACCAAATGGGTTGAGAGTAGTCCAGAGGAGCAGGACTTGGGGATGTTGGTGGACAAGAAGCTCAACATGACCCAGCAATGCACACTTGCAGATTAGAAAGCCAAACATATCCTGGGCTTCACCAAACAAACTCTGGCCAGCAAGTTGAGGGAGGTGTTTCTCCCCTTCTACTCTGCTCTGGTGAGACTCCACCTGGACTAATGCATACAGCCCTGCAGCTCCCAGCAAAAGAAAGTGTGAACCAAGCAAGTTCAGAGGAGAGCCAGGAAGATGATCAGAGGACTGGAACGCAAGGCAGACTGGGAGTGTTGATGTTGTTCAGCCTGGAGAAGGAAGACTCCAGGGACACCTTACAGCACTTTCCAGTACCTGAAGGGGCCTATGAGAGAGCTGGAGAAGTCTTTTGACAACGGCATGTAGTGATGGAACAAGGGAAAATGGCTTCAGACTTACAGAGGAGAGATTTAGTTTAGATATCGGGAAAATATTCTTTACTGTGAAGGCAGTGTGGGCACTGGAATAGGTTGTCCAGAGAAGTTCTGGATGCCCCATATCTAGAAGTGTTCAAGGCCAGGTTGGATGGAACTCTGAGCAACTTGGTCTAATGGAAGGTGTCCCTTCCCATGGATGTTCGGAACGAGATGATCTTTAGATCCCTTCCAATAAAAGTCATTCTGTGATTATGCAATTTGCTGCAGATTAGGTAGAGCCCAGACTGCACTGACAGCAAAGAACATTTTTGTACCTCTTTTAAAACCATAAGAAAATGTTTTCTGATCTTAAAATATGGTTTTTATATGGACTTCATAAAAATGATACCAAAGCAATAGAGTTTACAAAATTTTGGTCATATCACTTTACTGGCTTTTCTTAATTTTTTTAAGTCAATTTATATGAGTAGACCTTAAGAGTGTTTTTGATTTTTGCTCAGATGATGTACATGTGTGTGTGGTTTTGTACATTTAAATATATATAAAGATAATATATTTGAAAGTATTTATGCTCTAGAAAGGCAACTGGATTACAAATATATTCCTATAAATATATTAATATATTTAATAGAATATATAGTATAGACATTATAATTAATAATATATTTCAATCCTGTTTAAACTATAGCTCAAGTGTATGTTTTCCAAGCAACTGTATTCTTTGTGTATAGGTTTGATTAGCTAGGAATTCTGACATATCCAAAAGTCATGAGTGGCTCTAAGGAAGAATTTTGCATTTTCATTTATTTCTGAACATATTTCAGTGTTTATTTTGATAGGATTTTTAAACTGTATGATTACAGCTTCATTTTCTCTTGCTTATTTCCAAATCAGGGCTTTCTAGACGTAGTAACAATACAAACAATATGAAATCATAATAAGAAACAAACGAACAAAGAAAAGAAACCATTTAATAAGATATCAATGAAGCATCAGCTACCTTACTGAGTGGGGTCCTGCAATTCCAGAATTTCTTTCTATTTTGCCCAGGTTTCACAGAAAGGAGAGAGTTAGAGTCTTCCTGATAGTTTCAAAATCATGAAAAAGCAGTTTATGCCTTTGATTTTTTCCCACCTCTTCTTTCTTATTCCAAGGTTGGTGGTAGTGTACTCAGAAGTTAAAGCACATGCGTGAGAAGAGTTGGGTTTAGGTCTTCTTACTGAATTTTCTATCATCTCTTTTCCAGGACAGAGACAAACCAATCACTCATCAGTCACTGGAGCTTTTCCCAAGTAGATCTGAAATTCAGCATTGTTTTGTCACTTGTTTTATCAATAGTCAACAAAAATGAATGCCAATGTTGGCATTTGATAACTGATATTGTGCGGAGAAAAAAACACAAGTGGCTTTTAGTTTATAGTTATTTCTTCAGTTCCAGTATGGGTAAATGTAATTGTTTTATACAACTAAAAAAACAGTATGGAGGAAATAAAATCCACCCAATCAGTCTAAAATCCAGAGGTTTTATCTAAAAGCCGTAACCATGACAAATATCCACAGATATTGATAAGCGAAAAGCGCCACAAAAATAACTGATAAAAGAAACTTTTGAATTCTAATAGCAGCAAGGTATTTATTGACAACGTTGGAGGCAAGCCAGTTCATAGTGGGCAAAAACTTGACTAACTTGCCTAACTTGTTTGTTTGTGGAAAAAAAGCTATTTTATAATCTTAAGTTCATAGTTGACACCTTCTAATTTCCATATTAATGACTGGGAAGAATCTTGGGTGGAGCTTTCCTTTTGGCTTTGAATTTGGGTAGTGGTCTCCTGACTTCATCCCTTGGGGTGGTCTTGAAGTGTCTTCATCACTGCTGGACCGCTGCCTTTTCTTTGTTCAGTGACATGATCTGTCAAAAATGTAAAACCTTGGCTCCAACTTTCCAAGATCTTGGATCTTTACCATTTCATCCTATTGAAATGTCTAGCTTAGTTTTATGTATGACTTCTAACTCATGGTACACTAGTTTCCATAATTACTAGACAATTTGTCCTAGAACAAAGTGGCTCTAGCACTTTGCTGTTTAGTGGCCCTGCTGTGCAAACAACACTGTGCAAAGCAGTATTAGAAAATTTCACTCAACTATGGGGTTTTTTTATCTCTTTTCTCTTTCAGACATACAGAGCTCTCTCATCTATGTAACTGACCAATGAGAAAAGTTATACTGGTGTTTGGTCAACTAACTAACTAACTAACTAACTAACTAACTAACTAACTAACTAACTAACTAACTAACTAACTAACTGTATGTATGTAAGAACTCATGCCACTAACACCTACACCCATTCAGCATATCACCTGAAGACAGGCAGAAGACTTGGTATATATTGAAAAAATACATGCTATTGCATTTGTGTGGTATTACATTTTCAGTGCAGTAGAGATAAGACAAAGCATGAAACAATTTAATGTAAATGTGTGACCAGTCAGGTTTGCAACAAACTGAAGAAGGACTGAAACAAATAGTTTCATTGTACCTTGTGTTTTATTGAACCTTCTCAAAGTAACTTTAATGTAAAAATCTATAAATAACAAAGGAACTAAAGGACATATACTGTACTTGATCTTAAATTAAGAGATATTGCCACCACTACAGAACATTGTCAAAAGATAATGGTCTCCTGCTACCAAACACTGTAAACGTTGAGGTGAAGCCAACAAATTTGTTTTCCAAGTTATTGATCTTATGACAAAATTCTATTACAATAACTCTATTTCTAATATATCAAATGATAGATGCATATGTAGTAACATTTTGTGATGGATAATGATGCAGTAAATTGACAGCAGCTTGCACTGCTATCATTGCTCAAATATGTATTGACTGGCTACAATTCAGATACAGGTACAGATATATGTATGTGCCTTTCATACAAAGACTGATCTACCAATAGAAGCAGAATGTTACCCCTGTTATTATACCTTTTTTGGCAATTAATACACTTTTTTTCCCCTATTATCTCAAGTATTTTTTGTTAATTAATATTTCTGCTAAAAGATTGAATGGCATAGATTAGTCAGCTACCTGTTTTAAGGTACCTTCAATCTTTATAGGCTGCTCAATAACTAAACATAGTGTGAGAAGGTGGGAGAACCACAGACTGAAATGCAGCCTTTTTGGACCAAGTAACCAGATAATGAGAAGAGGGAGGAAAATAATCTTGGTACACCCCCACACAACTCATTGCTTATGTTCTTTTGTACAGGATGGCTAATAGGGAAGAACCTTATTTCCTTGAATTACTGGAGTACAGGAATATCAGACTGTGATTTTGGCAGTAACAATACCCAGGTTTCTAACTTGTCTGCAGGTTGTGAAGCTAGTATGCAGTTTATTACTGGAACAAAATGTACTTGCCATTATTTGTAAAATCTCAAAGTAATCCTCACTAATTTCAGTGAGATTTTTCCATTAACAAAAAACAAACAAACAAATAAACCCCAAAAATGTGGTGATTTTTTTATATGGGGCATCTCATTGTTTATTTCCTGGTCTTACTGCTTACAGTTTAAATATGTTGAATGTTATAGAGGCACTTGAAGCCAATAGGATAACCTTAGCAAAAGAAATGCTAAGAAATAAAGGCAAATTCAAAGGGATCATACTGAAGTCTTTCAGAATAGTAAAATCCCACAGTGACTTCAGCAGAAGTTGTCTTTGTTGAATAGCTGCTTGATCAGGACCAAAGAATGTGTTCTGACCTGCAATCAGTTTTTCCCCAGCTATAAAAATAGATGTTAACAACTCAGTGTTTCCTAGCTGTGTCATTTCCTATTCATTGTAGTTGTAGTATACCCTATATTTAGAATCAGAACTCCCACAATAAATTCAACTATTATGAGCAGTAAGTCATTTGGACTTCTTCAAATACTACATGTAAATATATTATTACATCTATAACCAAAAAGAAAGTTTTTAATAGATTACTTTTAATTGAGTCTAGAATATCTTTTACTGTAATCATCTGCAAGCCTTTGTAGATGCAGACTAGAAGACTACATGCCAGAAAATTCCAGTTGTCTGTTTGGTACCCTAATTTTCATGTACACATAGGATTTCTTAAACACAGAGAACACGCAGATAAAATTTGCTTATATGAAGAGAGGAGAGGATAGATCAAGTAAACTTTTATGCAGAACTTTGGAAGGAAATTTACTGTGAGTGATGTGGTATGATAGCTTGCAATTAAAAACAAATCAGTTTTGGAGTTCTAAAGGGAAATGAAACTGGGGATCAGAAGCTGGATGAGTTTGTGCAAAATGGCATGGTTGGGAACACTCTTAGATTTCTATGGATCTGAAGACCTGGGTCTATATGCTAACAAAGTCAATGGTAACAACTACCACTGCGTTCAGTGGTTGCAGGAATAAGTGCCATGAGAAGGAGCAAAATATTTTCATTCACCTTAGCTGTAACAAGCACGGAGAGGCCACGTAGGCATGCACAAGGAGACCTGTTTTATCTTTAAAAGCCAGAAATTTAGAAGTGAAAGTTCACAATCAGCTCAACAGTTTATCTGCTGCAGCCATTCCCAGCTACATCCTGAAAGATACACTGACCACAGCAATGACAAGCTAACTAATATTTTAGAGAGAATGTTATTCTTGAACGACCATGTATTCATACACAGGTTTAGGGTTTTTTTACTCAGTAATACTCAGTACTACGCAGCCTATATGCCATTGTCTTTTCTTATTGCCATTTTTCAGCAGGAGTAACAGAACTTCTAGAGTTTGTTATGGACACTCTATGTAAGGACACAAAAAAGTAATGCCTATAAGTTGGCTTTTCATAGTGTAGCTCTATTTGAGGTTTCAACTGCACCTGTGAAATGTATTTAACAAACCATATATTGACTGCTGGCCATTTTTAACCCCAAAATTTACAAGGGACATATGAAATTTTAAAACAAGGACTCCTAAATCCCCACATTCCAGTAACATACAATAATTATTATACCATTCATTGTGACATCTTGAACTATAACTATGACAATTAAGAATCAGAAAAAGGAAGGAATAACAGAGAACAATATTTGAGTGTATGTCTTGTCTCTAATTGTTTCTTTTGAGTTTTTTTATCTTAAGTCTATTTCGTACTTTAAGAGACTCAACAAATGCACATGTACAATAACTGACTTGATTCACAAAAACTGTCTTACCATTTTTTAATATTTGGAGGACTTTATATATTTAGAACAGATGTATTTGAGACAGACATCAGCTATAACTGTCTCTGGGTATGCTCAGTATTTGAACTCAATTGGGATTGTAAGAAATTGACCCTTTAAAAGCACTTAGTTATACCATAAATCTGACAGTAAATGCAATAAAAAGACAAGCATGTTTGAAATAGAATTATTCATTTAAAGGTGGAGAATGAGTTATGGATTCAAAATCTGTACTTTAAATCCAAAATTGCACCAACTTTAAGTAAGGTAGCTATTTTTACTGGACTACTTTACTCTAATTGAAGGACTGCATATAACCGACTAGTCCAAACCATGAAACACCACTGTATTTTTAGACATACTGAAAATCATAGTGTTAAATATAATCATCACTCAGTATAGGTAAGGACTACTGACTACTGATTTTATCCAATATATCTTAATGGTGAGGTTAAAAGAATAAGTGATCTTTCAGCTAAACAGCTGAAATTAATTGGAAAATACTTACTGAGTGGGGGGGAGGGCGGTGTGTGGAAAAAATGCATTGCCTTTTTTTTTCTTTTTTTTGAGTTAAGAATTCACAGAAGCACAAAGTAACAGAACATGTCAAGTTGGAAGGGACCCACAAGGATCATCAAGTCCAACTCTTAGCTCTGCACAGATCCACCCCCAAAAGTCAAATCATAATTCTCCACATGGAATTTTGCACAGCATCCATTTTGGTGATTAGTTAAGGTTAGTTATGGCAGAACAGGAAAAGGAATAGCATGCTAATTTCTTAAAAATTCTAATGTTGCTCTTACCTATTTGGAATACAGAAACTTACCTGCAGACAAATTTGCATCAAGGCTTCATCTTGTTTTAAGATTATATTTCTCATCAAAACTATGTATTGCTGTTGAGCATATAGACTTTTGACGAGGGACCCAAAAAGAAAATACTGGGAAATAAAGACACTTCTATGATTTATGCTGGTAGTTTTTCACATTTTTGTGAATCAACAGATACAATTTGCAGAGAGAGTTGACAGTTCTGTTCTTCTCCCCCCCTTCCTTTTTTAGGTGAGGATCAAGATAAAGAATATCTCCCATGTGCTTCCACTTTGGATAAATTAGTATTTCAGCATTTATAATATATAAAGTGAAGAAGTTCTGTTACAAAGAAACAGTCTTTCAAAATTTCCTTTACTATAGTAGTGAGACAACTTTGGTGCAGGTTGAGAAACCCTAAAGAATTTTTCAGCTGAATCAAAGGCAAAAATTGGCTTATATTTTCTCATATCTCTGGATAACATCTCGTAGTGTACCCTGGACACAGTCTAAACTGTTGGACAAAAGAAGCAGACCAACTTAATAATTTCTTCCACCAGCTCTCTGAATTCAATTTTGGGGTAGGATCAGAGAAATCCAGATTAAGAAAATTAAATTTATTGAATTCAATTGGAATTAGAAAACAGTTTAAAGTCTGTACACACAACAGCAACTTCTATACGTATTTGGAGTCTGGCATTGGTAGACCTTGTCTGCCCTTTTACAATTTTTCTTCCTTTTGCAAAATGTCAAAGACAACTTTTTGAAAGGCCTATGACTTAAGCATGCTCATGAAAGTAAAGTCTCAAGTTAAAGTGCATTTCTTTTGCAGATTCAGCAGCTGCAAATACTATTTTTTTTCTCTTCTTTGCCATTCTACAATGCTGCATATTATTAACCAGTTGTTAAATTTTGTTTCTCTTCTTTTCTTAAAACCTTGCACAGCTACATTTTGTCAAAGAGCTTAAGTAAGCAATACAGTACTAATGACACAGTAATATGATCCCTCCGGTAAAAAGTAAAAAAACCCAGAACCTTACATTGTTCTTTTCTGCAGGAAAGAATTTTACTTCACAAAACCACCAATATATACACATTGCTATCCAAAATGTTGGTATTGACCTAGGTTTAATTAATGTTCTTGTTAAACAAAGCATCAAACAATACCTCTTTTACTTCACAGGCATTAGATTAGTTTCCAAGGGAATTACTAGGGTACTCATAAGTTAAAGGTGATTTCACAGTTTACTGTGTATTAGTACAACTATTCATTATAGGCATGGGTTTGTCTTCTTGCTCTGTGATGGAAATCCTTCTTCTCTTGGGCTGCATTTTGTTTTAATTATTTAAAAAAATATCCAACAAAGAAAGAAACAAATAAACAAGAAAGTTGCTCAACAGACTTCCCCAGAAAAGAAATAACATTGCAACCTTTGGATAATTCTTTACGTCCTTTGTGGGGTTTCACTTCCTTTGCAGTCTATTCAGTTCAAGTTTTGCTGCTGACAGTTAAAACATGGTACAGCTCTGATCAGAACAGACTGCCAGCCAACCTTTCATATTCTGTTCCCCTTATTATCCTGATACTTGTCATCATGTTTTCCCATATCCTTTTCACAGTTGCCTATTCTGTGTACAGCTACGCACGTTGTTACATCACTGGGCTTCAATCAGCTGCCCTGCTGTGATAGTTTGGCCCTCAAAGGGAAAATAATGGTAGTACCATTTATGTCCATTTGGTTAAGCCATTTACTATTATGTTTTGCAGTTTACAGAAGAGATGAAAGCCAGGAGAAAATAGTATGAAGATGGAATAGACAAAATGTCCTTGTGCTGTGACAGGCCTTCAAAGGAAGGCTACAAACCAGAAGGATCTTTTTGCTGATTACAATGTACTCCAAATGTCATTGTGAAACAGCTCTAATCACTAAGTACAGCACCTTACACCCATCAAAGTGACAAAAATATCTCATATTATAACATTAGATAAAAGCACAGCAAGTAAAAAATACAGTATTTTGTTAGGTTTATTAAGTTTATCTGTATTTGAAGCTTTAAAAAAAGTCTTTTCATAAAGTCTTATTAGTCTTCAGTTCCCGTTCTCCCTTTCATTATGAGGAACAATGTGTCTTAGGAGAAAGAAATGAAAGAATGATTGCTCCTGCCAGTGCAATGACACATCCCATTTTGCAGTACTTGGTCCAATCCAGTGCACACAAGGAACAAGAAATGGGAGAGAAAACCAGGAAAGCAGGATTGAGTGTATTTAAATATGTGTGGGTAAGTAAAGGGCATCAATGTGATTTGCAAATAGAAATCTCAGAAAACACAATATTCTGTTGCTATAATGCAGCTATAAACATCTGTTTAAATAAAGTTAAGTTAACTTTAAAGGAGATTTATTATAGAATAACTGAGAGAGAATCTAGTAGTATCTACTTACTGCCTCCTAAATTAAGAACTTCCCACAAACTTATAATTTGTTCTCACCTATAAATGCTAGGCTGTATACTGTAAAAGATGGGATTAAAAAGATAGGTTACACTAAGTAGAGATGTTTTCTGTTTCACTGATATATCTCTCTGTTCATAGCTCTCCTCTGGACTTGCTCCAGCATGTTCACATCCTTCTTGTGTTTGGAGTTCCAGAGCTGAATACAATATTCCAGGTGGGGTTTCATGAGAGCAGAGGGGAAGAATCCTCTCCCTTCAGCTGCTGGTCATGCTACTTTTGATGCAGCCAAGTGTATACTAGACTGTCTGGCCTGTGAATATCCGTTGTTAGCTCTTGTCGAGCTCCTCGACCAACACCCTAAAGGCCTTCTCTTCAGGACTACTCTCAACCTATTCCTTTATTACCAGAAGAGATTAACTTAGAGCAACAAAAGGTGACTCAACCTATAGAAGGTCTGAGACACAGCAAAATTATTAAAAATCTGTTATTCAGAGTATGGTGTGATTTTTCTGTAGCGCACTATAACTCATGAAAGCATAGCAACAGCAGCTGAACCAGACAACAGCTTTGTTGAAGAAGCAAGGACATGATCAGATTTCAAGACTGCCTTATCAGTTTCAAAGCCCTCCTGAGGAAAGATCTTTGACAAACAATTTCCACTGTAAGTCTAATAGTTAAGGTGTATCTCTTCTGACCTGTATCTCTTCTCACCTGTGTGCAAATATTTTTTTAGCTATATGCAGAAGTTAGGATTTATTCCTTTAAAGAAGTTAAAGGTTAAAGGCTTATGAATAGAAACTACTCAAAAAACTACTCTAAAGTGCTTCTTTTTTGTATTGTGTTCCAAACACGGATGTCAAACAGATAAATATAATTTTCTTATGTTTAATATGCTGGTAAGTAATACAACTGGTATGTTAATTTCAGTCTTAAGATCTTTCTATTATAGAAATTACAGGAAAAGATACCATAAGTAAAAAGTACGACCCTCCCCGACCCTCCCCGACCCTCCCCGNCCTCTAATCTCCTCAAATCTCCTCTCCTTGAATCTCCTCTCCTTTTTTTTTTTTTTAAACTAAGTTTTCTGGGGGAAAAAAAATAACATAAACAAGAAATCACTCCCCTCCTCTGAAAAGACAATTTTTTTTAACATATCCAGATACTTGTGTCAGTAGGCACCCATTTTGCTTTTGACTGAAATAATTGTGACAGAGCTGAATGTTTACAGCAATCTAGTAAGTGCCACAGCTACCACCTCTGAACATGCCCTTTGAAACAAAAGGAATATTGTTTTTAAGTGAGTTCAAAGGGATGCAGGTCTTGCTAAATGTCAACAGAAACTGTTGGAACTTGTTCTCAACCTTGCCAGAACACGCTGCACATAGTAGAAGTTAGTTCTGATTTGATGACTGGAAAAATAAAGTAGCAAGTAAATAATATCATTGTGCTATTTGAGATATTAAATGGTTAAGACATGTGAAGTCAAAATTTACCTGCAGTGCAAAGATCTAAGAGTCATACATCTAGTCTGCTTTTTTCCTACTTTTTTTTTGTTTTTAGTTTCATCTATCTTGCTTGTTAGTAAAGAGTTAATGGCAATTTGAGAAAAGAGTTTTATCTTCATCAGTTTGCAAGCAGGAACACTGGTCTCCAACCTATTCCATGTGTCTTTGCATAAAGTATGCTATCTACCCAGAGGCATCCTATTATTTCTGTCAGATGTGTGGCATTTCAGAAATATGTCTTCCTGCCCTGCAACATCTATGGAAACATTGTCATTTCAACAAAGCACCTGCTTAATCAATAAGATTATATAAAAGTAAAAGCTAAATTAAGTATTGTGAAGAGTTGGAACAAGTTATAAAACTGAAAGAAATGTGTGCATTTTCCCCATCTTGAAGGATAACTGCAAGCAATAATTTCTTCAGGATTTGTCAATCCGCTAAAATTACTTCTAGCTTTCTTGCCATCCTTTTACTGGGGTTTTATTTCTTTATAGAATCAATGAATGTGATATTATACAGTGTGCATCTTATGGCCTGAATTTATAAAGTGTTCATTTCTCTGCGTACTTCATAGAATATGTACTTGAGAAGAGTTGTCTTTGAACACCAAAGTGTCATTGAAAATGTAAGAATCAGAATAATTTAGGATGGAAAAGATCATTGAATCCAATCATAAACCTAACATAGCCAAGTCCACATCTAAATCATGTCCCTAAGGGCCATGTCTTCGTGTCCTTTAAATACCTCCAAGAATGGTGATCCACCACTTCCTTTGGTAGCTTCTTGCAATGCTTGATAATTCTTTTGATGAAGAAATGTTTCACGGAGTCATAGAATACACTGAATTGGAAGGGAATCATCAGGATCCAGTCCCTAGTCCTACACAGGACATCCCAGGAGTGGCACCATGTGCCTGGAATCATTGTCCCAAGCCTTCTTGAACTCGATAGTCTTGATGCTGTGACCACTTCCCTGTGAAGCCCATTCCAGTGCTCAACCACCCCTTGGTTGAAAAACTTCTTCCTAATATCCAGCATAAACCTCCCATAACTCATCTTTGTGCCATTTCCTCAAATCCTGTCACTGGTCACAAGAGTGAAGACATTGGTACTTGCCCCTCTGCTTTCTCTGGTGAGGAAGTTGTAGCTGCAATGAGGTCTCCCCTCCATTTTCTCTTCTCCAGGCTGAAGAAACCAAGTGACTTCAGCTGCTTCTCACATGGCTTCCCCTCCATCATCATCCCCATAGCCCTCCTTTTCCTAATATCCAGTCTATCCACTCCTCATAAGGCTTGTGCCCCAGACCTTTCACCATCTTTGTTCCCCTTCTCTGGACTTATTCCAGCACCTCAGTGTCTTTCTTGTAGTAGGGAGATCCAAAACTAAACAGAATACTGGATGTGAATGAATCATGAATCATCCTGTGAGAATGCTGCCTAGGAAGATAAATAATATGCAAATAATAAGTCTGGATTTTGACCTACCAAATCTAAAGTCAACATCAGGAAACCTCTTATGGAGGTTCCAAGTGACACATTTTACCTTGAGTTTAACCATAACTGAGCAAAGGAATCCAGCAAAAAATACCAAGAAACACAAATTTGTGACTGAATGCAGTGAAGATGGGAGTGTGGCATTACTGTGATTTAAGGCTAACTTGCGTTGTACAATATTGAAAATTATCTCACTTGTCTGCTACTTAGTCACCCAATAAAGTCTTTAGCTTCCCTAACCTTAATGCGTGGAATATATGAAAGTCAAATATTTTTAAATGAGCAATTATGTACATGATTTAGTGAATTAATTTTTCCTAAGAACTAATTGTTGTTTAGAGATGTACTGGGTTGACCTTCTGTGCTTGCCAGAAGCACAGCAATCACTCTCTCATGTTCACGCAAAGAACAAAATACAGTGAAAATGCTCATGGGTTGATAAAGATGGGGAGTTCTCATAGCAATTACCATGACTGGCAAAACAAATTCCACTTGTAGAAAATGATGTAATGTGTTACCATTTAAAATGTTGAGAAACAAAACCAAATTAAACCAACACCTTTTCCCCATCTTCCTTTTTTTTAGCCTCAACTTTATTCTTTCATTCCCACTTTCTCTTCCTGCTGCCTCCACAAAGTGCTGAGGGGAGCATGAGTAATGCAATGCTGTGAACAGTTCATAACTGAGGTGTGGCCAGTTGTCTGTGCCTCTCCTTTTTCCTCACAATATTCTCCTGCTTTGACATGGGTCGTTCTCAAGGGCCAGATTTCCTTCCAGAAATATCTAACTGCTCTGGTGAGATTAATACCAAGACTAATGTTATACTGGGCTGCATTAGGCAGAGTGTTACCAGCAGGCCAAGGTGGGTGATCCTTCCTGTCTTCTAAGCATTGGTGAGACCACACCTGCTGTGTCCAATCCTGGGTTCCTCAGTGCAAGAGAGACATGGATTTGCTGAGTCCAAAGAAGGGCCACAAAGATGGTTAGGCGTCTGGAGCAGCTCACATAAAGGGTGATGATACTGAGACTGGAGTAAAGGCTCAGCAAGTATTTCATCAATGCACATTAAGACCTTCAGAGAGGGTGCAAAGAAGATAGAGCCAGGACCTTTTCAGTGGTGCCCAATGGCAGGACCACAGGCAAAGGGCCCAGACATAAACACTAGGGGCTCTGTCTGAATGTCATGAGACATTGTGAGGGTGACTGATCAGTGGCACCGGGAGGCTGTGAAATCTTCTGCCTTGGTCATATTCAAAACCTGTTTTGACATTGTCCTAGGCACCCAGCTCCAGGTGCCCCTACTTGAGAGAAGTTGGACCAGATGAACTCCAGAAATATCTTCCAAACTCAATCATTCTGTACTTTTGAGAAAGCACCAAATCCACCTTATTCCCTACTGACATTGCAGAAGACGTCCATTGTTTTCACCTGTGTGATTTTAGTGTTCAGCATTTGGTGCTTTGCCTAGGAAAACTTCACAGACAATGTCTTAACAGATCACAAAATTAGGACTGTCTAACATGTCTCAAGTTGGGGGCATAAATCCAAAGCATCAAAAATGACTTGTTACTTTGAACTGTAAAACATTATATTATTGAATTACAAAATGTCAGTTCCATTGAAAAAGGTCTTGCAGAGCAAAACGATTCTTGGTGAGAAATCTTTGAAGTGAAAACTTCCCCCATCTATGTAAGATTTGAAATAATGTACCCACTTCAGTGAAATCTCTAATTAAATAGTATTAAATCCTTCATCAAAAAGCCAAGAAATTAATCAAGTCTTCAAGCCACCCCAGCTGTATGTGAAGGAGGTGTGAAAAACTAAAGTTCAGTAATCTAAAAAAATATTCCACCTTTATTCCTTTCTTTGTTGGCTGTGTGTAGTTGTGGGGGGATTCACAGTAGTATTCACTCCGTGGGTGATTTTTGAAATGGGTTTTTCTGTTCTAAACCCAAATTGTATTCTAAAATTAAAACACGGGTCGGATTTAACGTTTTCTGTGCCAAGAATTTTCTGAATCAGACATATCAAGTAAGCTCTAGTGATTTTCTGAGTCACTTAGGTTTTTAGTATTTTTTATAATTAAAGCTTTTAAGAGACACAGTTTTAAGCAGCTGCACTAGGCTAACTAGCAGGTGCTCATGCCTCCACTTGAATTAGTTTCTGTCCTGCTGTGATAGCTATCTGGGCTGGAGCAAAAATAGCATCCGTGAGTGAACACAGGACAAATTATGCTTTTTTATGATCCCTCTACCAGCGAATGTGGAATCTCAATCCAATCAGTTGGTTTGTATAGTAGAAAAAGAAGAAAATAGAGATGTCTGAGAATATGTAAAATATGGTCTCTCACCTGCAGGAACAAGATGGTTTAGC
The DNA here is from genome assembly GCA_013396695.1 of Sakesphorus luctuosus. Classification (NCBI taxonomy): domain Eukaryota; kingdom Metazoa; phylum Chordata; class Aves; order Passeriformes; family Thamnophilidae; genus Sakesphorus; species Sakesphorus luctuosus. The sequence continues at coordinate 79,390 of VWZD01008763.1, forward strand.
TGAAAGTGTCTTGTTGTTTCTTTTTAAGTATATATAGACATAAAGTTCTGTGGTCCTAACTTATCATAACAGCTTTGGAAAATGCCTCAGATATTTGAGGGAAAGCAGATAAGGTAGTAATAGAAACAAATTCCTGAAATAGAATCAATAAATAAGGTGTCAATGGCCAGAGTAATGATCTGAGGACAAACATTTGAGGTTGAAAAAGAGGAGTGAGTGGAAGCCATAAAGGGTAAAGAGCACTGTGGAGTGTATTATGTAAGTAAGTACATAGAAAGCTCAGCCCTGATCAACTGAGTTTGACAAATAAAGGATGAAGAGAAGGGAGAAATGGATTTCAAAAGAATATTTAGACTATGGTTAAGGAAAAAAATATTAAAAGCAAAAATAAAAGAGGAGGATTGCATAATCTGTACATGAGAGAAAAAATAGTAGGTGAAGCAGATGGAAGTTAATAAAAAAGTTTAAGAGGGAAAACAGTTAACACAGAAAAAAATGGAATAGGAATATACATGGGAATGAATGTGAAAATAATAAGATAAAATTCCTTTCAATATAAAATTGAAAAAGTAGGATTATAAATTACTAAGGTGTTGAATATAGCCTCTACATCATCTATTTAGGACATTCACCTTTATATTCAGGATGAGAGTCTCTGATCATGTCTTTTGCTCAAAGTCTCATATCCTCAAGCTATCAGATGACATTTGATACTTAGAATGTGGTAAAGATGTTTCTCATCATTGTTATTGATTTCTGTTTTGTCTTTCTCAAAAAATTGGTTGACCTAGTTTGTAAGGAGGAATTTGGCACAACTGAGCTTCTTATTCTCCTTTTCCTCAATCAGATTGGATCTTTCCTTGTCCTACTCATGAAAATGATGATTATCCAAGCCTTTCTCTGAGAAGGAACACTTTACACTTTCCTTTGGGGCCTTTCATTACAAAAGAGGATCCCATAATCTTTGCTAGTATTTTTCCAAGTTCCTATACAAAAAAAGGCTTTCTATATACTCAATATCTTACAAATAGACTTCTATGTTTCATCTTCCCCTTAATGTATTAGACAACTTCTTAAAAAATTGACTAATTAGAGAAACCAAAACAATGAATCCAGATTTCAAACATCACTGTTGATGGAAGTTTTTTCAAACTGTTTTTAAAGACTCCCACTGAGGAACACTCCAGAACATCCACAGGTACCTTCTGACTAAATTTAGTGTCTGAATATGAAAATAAGTTGGCTGATGAACTGTATTTTGGGATTCTCTGCCCTCTGCAGCTTTGGAGAACTTTGCTATTTGTTGTAATAGTGAATTTAATATGTAAAAATTCAGGTGCCAAAATTTCAAGCCTGAATATTTTCAAAATGTTAGGAAATACATATGCATCACAATGAAAAACTGAAGCTTCCTGAAAACATCTGAAGTTTAGCACACAGAACTGAAACACTAAAAATTGCCAATAATTTTGAATTACTATTGATAGTATTGAAAATATATCTCCCAGTAAAAACAAACAAGCAAACAAAAAACAATTGAAAGATTTTCCAGGAGAAAATGGTTATTGATGGCAAAGCTTTGGCCACTAGAATAATTTATCTACTCAGTGAAAATTCTAGTTATTAATTATATAGCACAGATACAACAAAACCCAACACAATTAATCAAGCCTTTTTCTATAACCTCAAGCTTTTCCAGCTGCAAGTGAAGGAGGAGTATTACTACTTTTAACATTGAAATGTTTGTGTCTAACCAAACTCTTCCAGAAATTTTAGATTCTATCTTCTTTTCTTAAATCTGACACTTAAGGAAAAAAATATTTACTTCCTCTCCATATCAGCTTTCTATGGACATTGAATATGGTTTAGCATCTCCTTTCATAGTTTTCTAGGGGAAATTACACCAGTTCTTTTTACGTTTTTTTGTACTTCATATTTACTAGATCATTCCTGTGGGTTTTTTTCGGGGGAAGGGTGTGTTGTATTTATATCTCTCACAAAATCTAATGCTTAAAATGTTTCAAGTTTGACTCTCTATGTTTTGCAGGATAAAACACTCTTCATACTTCCTAATAGTTTGCCTCTTTCTGTTAACTACCTAATAAATAGTCTAGTGTTTGAATGGATAATTATTCTGTCTAAGCTTAATGAAAATGTAGGTGTCCCCACTTAATTTTACCCCTATTTTGTCCAATTTGTGGAAATAATTTGGAATTCTAATCCTCTCTTTCTTGGAACTCTAATCCTCTCTCTCATCCTAACTGTCTACCCATGTTTCATGTCACCTGCAATAAAAATCCTGCTCTCTAGTTTATCAATCAGGTCATTATTGAAACACTGGATGCTCTAGTTTGATGTCTCCTAAAGTATCATTATTTATCACTATTTTGAAACTAAGGAGACAATCCTTTCTTGATATTGCTCTTTCAGGCTTTCATGCCAAACTACTTCAGACAAAGTATACAGACAAAGCATATACTTGATGTGGATTTACAACTGGAAAAGGTCAGATACATACCTGAAAGCTATTAAGGTTCCAACTGCCACCTGAAGCAACTGATGTTCTTCAAAAGCCACAAACCAGGTATTAACGTAGAAAGCTTTTAATATTCTCAGGGAAAATGAAATGTAGAGAGAATAATGATGAAAATCTTATACATATTAGTTAGATAAAGAAAAGCTTCTGTTGCAAGTTTATTATACTGGACAGTTGGAAAATATGCCTGTAAATTTCCTACAGGATTTTCTATATTTAATGATTTATTAGAATATTTAAAATAAATAAAATAAAAAATCCTTCATGGGAGACAGATTAAGAAAAGAAAGGGGCTCATGTAAATTTTTGTTATAGTCATTGAATCTTTACCTGTGGGAACTTTTCCTGTAGCCTTTTTCTCTAAGAGAAATATGTGGGTGCTTCAAGCAACAAACTCTACACTACCACTTCTTGGTCTCTGAGAAACTAATTTTTTCACATTAGATTTGATGGTCCACTTTTTTCATCTATTCTTAGGCATCTCTTAGACTGTTAGTCACATTAGCTAGTAGTAAATATCTATAAAGTCTTCTATGTATCTCAATTAGATATTCTACATTCAGGCAATGAAAAGACTTGATTGTTAACAGGGAGAATCATAAAACTATTTTGATGTCTGCTTTAGGGCATTCTGACTAATTTCTTGCCTTTCACTGTAAAAGGAGGCTTCATTATTAGTTCTGTATCACAGATGTCAACACTTCTGATGAAACCCTTTCCTTTATTTTTCCATCAAGTTTCCTATTTGCAATCCTTGCCTTCCCACCCTCATACCTATCCTGCCTTCAAGTCCAGAACCACCTCCTGGCACAGCACACTCAGGTGCCAGGAGGGAAGCAAATATTTCTGCTCTCTTCTGCCATTACACATGATCCGCAAAGAATCTGTCAGGCAAAAAACCAGACTTGTCTTTTCCTGTCACCTTTTTTACTAACATTTGCAGAACTCACGGCATAAACTTACAGTAAATAAATAAAACAGATAGTTACTGTTCCACAGTGCTTTCAACTCGAAATTACTACTATTTATTTTTGCATTTTTTTCCCCCAATTAAAATAGGAGAATTATTGAGAACAAGCAAGACACATTGATAAATCCATTTATCTTAACTAAAATAACAAAATTGGAGGAGACTGTCTAATAAAAAGTCATGATAGTGAGGCATAAGAAGCAACTTTTGCAAGAGTTAGTTATCTTACACCTTTGAGTTTGGATGCTGATAAGAACACTCAAGTAGATTTCACTGGGTTTTATATTGCATCACCTATGATGGTTATATTATTTTATTGGCAATTACAGACCTTAAACAGCTGTCATTAATTTTATGATGATTACTTAAGTATGAGTGGCTTATGTCAGATTTATCTTCTAAGTGTAACAACAAAAATAAAATCTGCTATTTTTCCCCCTCTCTGGGTATGCTTTTTACAGTGTTTTCGAAAATAAAATAATCTAAAATACATCTTACAATATTAAATAAAAACTCCAAAATAATAAATAAAAAACAATGCCACACTAATTTCCCAGCAGTAAGTTATAATTCTGGAAATATAAATTTTAATTTCTCCTTTGTTACTTGATCATGTGGAATGATTGACATAAGAAAGACAAGTCATTTTAAAATCTTTTCAGTCTGCAGATCAAGTATATTTTGCACTGCTGTCATAACTCACTCTAATGAAATTCTATTTAAAATTGGCTTGGTTAACAAATAAAACTATAATAGTAATAGTCTTTGGCTTCTTAGAAGCAGTTGAGAATCCATGTTATTCAGAAATTATTAAAATAACTGATAAAGGCAGTAGTTAAGTGCCTCAGCAATATGAAAAGTACAGAGAAGATACAATTTGACCAATTCCCCAAAATTATAAAACCTGAACTCCTGAGGTAACTGATCACAACGAATGTGAAAAGGTAATGTTGAATCACAAGGTAATGTTGAAATTCACATAATCCAGAGGAAGAGATGTTCTTGAGAAAATGCAAATAAAAATATTTGAAAGAATTCCATTATCAGCAAGAAAATATTAAAATTGTATATCCTTCAATGTAATTGATAGTACAAGTTTAACATTCTGTCATGATTTGAGAAGTGTCTCTATAATTATGCAAAATTTGAACATGCTCATAGTTCCAAACATACCCAAAATGCAAGTTCAATATCAGTTTCAGGTGTACAGCTCTTATTTCAAACATGAGTGGTTGATTACTCAGCTTCATTCAGTGCAGACTGGTTGTCAAAAAGAAAGATTGTTGAAGTCAGTTCAGAAATATCTTAGTTCTCTCAGCCAGATTGAATGTCAGATGTTTTCCAAAGCAATGAAATTAATAAAACTGATTCTGTAGTAGAAGCAAGCAGTGCAGTAAGCTCAGATGTCCTCTTGTTCATTAATCACTCAGTGTCAAAGAGACAAATAAAAGCCCATTTCATTGGGTACCTACATACCAGCTGATCGCCTTTGCATAACCTGTACTTACCTTGCTTAGTTGGTTAGTTCTCAAAACTAGAAATTAGAAAACTTTGTGCAGGACATGATTCCCAACATGCTAGTTCTTGGTAAAGCTAATCATAATAAATTAACAATAAACACTCTTTTGTAATGAACTCACATTCAACTATTAAATGAAATTAAATTATTAAATGTAATGTAAGTCTAGCATCTGAAGTAATTAGCAATGTTCAATTTATTATGGAATTTTCTTATACTGTTACATGTGTAGTGTGAAAGATTAAAGTAATTTTCAGCCTTTGACAGAAACACCCCTAATTTTGACTGTACTATTTTGTTTCTTGGATATATTGGTAGGGAAAGTAGTTTTGGAAAAACTTACATAGGACGGCACTATAAGAGCCCTTTAAATATATTTTGTTTCTAGATTTCTTGTAAAAATGATTATTGCCTCTGCTACCTTTGTACTCCTATATTTTCTTTCCAGGACAATTGTACTGGACACAAATGTTCACAATCCAAAGCATACTTCCCTGTTTTTTGATTCAGATTTTTCAGCAGCTGCAGTTTACTGATTTTATCTGTTTATTCTGATATATTTCTCTTCCTTTTATGTTATTTCAGTTTTCTTTTACAATTTTGTTTCTTTTGCTTTGTAGTTGGTTTGTTGATTCCTTTGATTCAAATGTTGCTCTCGTAATGCTCTTCCACTGTTTTTTTCCTTAATCAAAATGTCATCTGTGCAGACCTCTGTAACTTATATAGAATCAGAAATGTGTTGCATTTTCTGGTAAAACACCTTGTGTACTGAACACAGACCAAATGGCAGTTTGAGAAACAGTGTTTTCCAAAGGGACTGTTGAATGTGCACAAATATATCCTGTTTTTCTAAGGGCAGTTAGCATGACCCTGGCGGTATATGAAGCATAAAAAATAAATGCATTTGGTATCAGCCATCATCTTCTGAACATCTCCCCTTCAAAAGCACAAAAGAATATTAGAAAACAATAATTTTTCAGGGATTTTGTTTACAAGCTGACAAGTCTGTCAAAAATGTGTCAAATCTGACAATTTTTCCTACAATGGCCAATGATTATATGCATTCTATGTTTGATACACAGTGATTTCCAGAGCAATATTCCCATTCTGACCTTACACAGATGACCTTTGGCAATAAAATGTGAGACATTTAGACTTCTTCACTAATTTTCTAGATTGTAGTATTTCACAGATTTTGGAAGACCTATTCAGAGAGTGTTTCAGGTGTTATGTTACCTGATTCTTGCAGTGAAGGTACTTTTTATTAGGCACAGGGGATAAGACATTTTCATTTAAAAAAATATTGTAGTATAAAAGTCATCCAATTGTCTTGGGTTGAGCTGGCAAAACGCCAACTGTCCGAGACCGAGTAAAAAGGGCTCTTCCCCGCCCCCAACCAGCCAAGGGAAAAGGGAAGAAAAGGGAGAGGAAAAAAAAACTCCAAACGAGGGCTGAAACTAACTACATGTATTTATACAGAAAAGAGAAAATTAAGAGAAAACTACAATGTAACACACACACAAGTTATATATAACTTCCCACTCCCCAATAAGCACAGATTTTACTATTCTGACTACAACTCATTCTAAAAAAAAAGTCAATTCCCCAAAGACAGACTTAAGCAAAGAGAAGAACTAAAACCAAACATTTTACTTCCCTAAGATAACATGATGGTGAGCCGGTGCTGTGGGCTTGGGCCTCCCCATCCCTCCTGGGACAGCACGATGTCTTCTCTGTACCTGGGCCAAGGTGGAACTGCCCAAGCCACACCCACACACTGGACTTTACTGCTATTGAGATGATGTAAGATGGTGTGGAATACAATGCTATTGGCTAGAAGAGGTCAGCTGCCAGCCAGCTCAGCCCAACTCAAGGCAGCTGACAATTTCAGGCTCAAATCTGAGTTTTAAAGCTGAAATTTAGGCCTACCTGGCTAAACCCATAACACCAATAATGACACATTATAAATCATGCACATACATTTGCTCATATGTGTAATTCATAGTTAAATGCAGCTCATAATTGCTGGGCCTGATTTTTACTTTTTAAATTCTTTCTCCCCTTCACTCAACCCTCCCCCTCCCATTCTATCTGTCACTGGTACTTCACAAACCTCATTTTCCCCTTGGATTTCCACTTTAAAAATAATAATGCTTGATTTACTTTATAGTCAGTAACACATTCATCTTCTTCCAGTAGTAATGGTCTTTGTTCAAATGGAGGTTCCTCTAAGCTAATCAAAATGTTATGTTATGAGATTGCTGTTCTTTGCAAATGTTTCATAATAATCTAATACATTCACATGCTTCTGTTATGTTTCACAATACTTGCATTGTTTTTCTAAATAATTAGTATTATGTTAGGGGTGATGCAGTGAGTATCTGTCATTTCTTAGCATTTGTGAGATCTTTTGTGGTCTTTGCTTGCTTGATATTCTTTCTTGTGTTATTTTCTCTCTAGTTTCACATTAATGCATTTCATCAAAGCTAGAGTGCAACTTTTGGCTTAGAATGGGCAATCTTTTGTCCTTGGAAAATCATCATTGCTATCCATTATATCTTTCTCCCTTTTTTCTCCCTGATTTATCTGTGATAGATTGATTCATAGTTTGATATCAAATTTTAATGTTATAATATAAATGTTACCTTTTCAATACATTCCAGTTGCTGTCACTGCCTACTGCTGACATATATTGTATAAAATATTCTTCAGAGTCCTCTTTATTTGTAGAGTTGCAAAATTGTTGGAGATTCAGTTTACCTGGATTTTCAATAAACCTGTTTTCCTAATTTCTCCTCTCTGACTGCTCCAAATCAAGGAAAGCAGAGCACTGTTTTGGTTACTGTTTGACTTCTAGCTTATTATTACAGCAACACCTTAGCTACTGCAGTAGAAAAAACATTTCTATCCAGTTCATGCTAGAGATATCCAAAAGATGCCACAGCACTTTTTATTCCTTTCAAATGCTGCTCTGATACTGATAGGCCAAATAGCTTCCAAACGAGCCATTATTTTACCCACATGCTACATGTTGCTATCACATAGGAGGCAATTTTAAGGAATTCAAATGAATATAACTCTCAGATATGTGAATCTTTTTTAGATTTACAATAAATCTTTGTATTGCAATTAGAAACAACGGAGTTTTTTTCTTTCTGTGAAAACAATGTGGAAAAACATCCATTTAACCCTTCCTTCTTCCAGAAAAAAGATCTTAAATTTGAGGTAGAGATTCAAAGTCCTCTCAGATGTCCAGCCGTTGAAGATTGAAACCCCAGATTGAGCAGGAGAAAAAGAAGACAGATTCTCAAGTGAAATGAAAGAAGAGATATAACTTATAGGACAGAGAATATAAGGCATTAATATATCTAATAAATTCAGTTTTCTTTATTTTTGCTTTTTTTATTTCTTATTTTCCACTGCAGATATCAAATGTATTTGAATTCTCAATTATTTATTTTGTGAAGTATCATTCTTGTCTTTCTGAGCCTTTATCCTGCTACTTTTTCTCTTTTTTCTTTTTTTTTTTTTAATTTAATATGAACAGTAAAGAAGTGTTAAAGTATGGAGACTGATATAAGATGAACAGGGTAATTCTACAAGTGGGAGGTATTAATTAATTCATTAGACCCTGAGAATTTGAGGGCTCATCTCGCATTCATCAATCAGTTTTGAAAAATATCCCCCTAAAATAGACATTTTGAACACTCAGTTCTATTATTGTCAAGTAGAAGGGAATTCATGTTCATGTTGAAATATTTTAAACAAATTATAATTATGTTTATTTAAATAAATATATCAAACCTGAAATTTTAACTTAATCAAAAGAGTATTTTTGTTAAATCAGGGGAAAATAAAAGAAACAAATTTTGGGGGTCACATGGAATCATTCTAATGGGTTTAATTTTGGTAATCAGGCTGCTGTGTCTGCCCTTCCCTTTCTCATTTATACGAGTTTAGAAGTAAGCTGCATATGTTCTTTATGAGCTTTGGCAGTGACCACATAAGTAGGGGAAATTGTGTCCTTAACTGAAACTCAGTTGTATCTTCAGATACTACTGAACTCTCCTCTCAGAAATATTTGTTATCTCTGACTTAAACTTGAAAAGAATAAACATTTGACATGGAAAAACTTCAGATTCCACTGAAGAAAAGCAGCTGACTTTTTTTTTTTTTTTTTCAATTTTTTAGAGTGGTCCTCCTTTTTGTTTCTATCTTTGTTTTTTTTTTAACAAAAAGTACTCACAATAATCAAGTATAGTCAAAGAAGATATTTTTAGAATGTAAAATGTGTTCTTTTAGCAAGTAGTTTTATCCTTAAACTGTATCCATTTTTCAGTCTGGAAAAAATCAATGCAACCCAGCACATATTCACCTTCTGAAAATGTGGACATACTGCTTCTCTTTACTCCAGCTTCATAAACCTTTGGTATACTGCCTCAAGGTTGGATATTTCAACAGAGAGTGAAATGAATGAAGAACTGGAGTTTCCATTTATTTTAATCCTCTTTTAATTCAATTTTTTGCAATCACAGTAAATACATAATGTCATACAAATCCAGGAAGGTTCACAGGTGGTCATTCCTATACTTCAGCCCACAACACACTTCCATGAACATCCTACAAAAATCCCTATCACTATGTAAGCCAGGATAACCGAGAAATCTCCATTAAATATGAAGGTGGGGGGAGGAAGAGAGAAGGAGTATTGTTAATGTCTACTGGCTTGGCACTTCATCAGAAAAAAATATCCATTCTAAGAAGCAGACTATACCATATGCAGTGGAAGATAAGTGAGACATTTCTAAAAATCTGTGACATGGTAACAACACATTGCCTAATGCAGCCCAGGATACCATTTGCGTGCTTTGAAGCAGCGATACATTGCTGGACCCTGTTCAATTAGGGGTTTACTAGCACCTACAGGATCTTTTCCATCGAGCAGCTTTCCAGTTGCGAAACACCCAGTATACATTTGTGTATGGCATTATTGCTTTCCAGGTGCAGGACTTCACATTTCTGCTTGCAGACTTTCATCAGATTCTCATTAGCTTATTTCTCCAGCCTTTTGATGTTGTTCTGGGTAGCAGCACAACCTTCTACAGTATCAACCAGTTCTCCCATTTTTCTGTCATCAACAGACTTACTGAAAGTGCACTCTGCACCATCATCTGGCTCATTAATGAACATGCTCTTGGGCACACGGTGTGACTTTTGGGAATAGTCCTATGCAGGGCTAGTAGTTGGATTTGATGATCCTTGTGAGTACCTTCCAACTTGGCTTATGCTGTGATTCTGTGAAGCTAAACAGAACTGGACCCACTATTGACCCACAGGGTACACTACTACGTACTGACCTCCAACTAGACTTTGTGCCCTCTGAGACCTGCCATTCAGCCAGCTTTCAATCCAGCTCACTGTCTGCCCATGTAGCTCATACATCAACTTGTCTATTGAGGATCTTATGACACACAGGGTCAGTGTCTTTTAGTTTTTTTTTAAGTTGACCAAGTATGTCTTCCCTTTGGTGAATCCATCCTGCCTACTCCTGATGATTTTCCCACCAGGTATTTCAGCATTAACCATTCTACCAGTTTCATAACTTTTGCTTCCTCAGTGTTCTCTGAGGACCGCTATTGCTTAAGGACATAAGAAGTACCTTACTACGTGTCCTACACGCAGCTGGTTCTTCCCCTCCAGTATCTTCTTTTCAGCAGTGGAAAAAGAAGAGGCGATATAGGGTGGCCTTGGAAACCTGACAATCCACTCCAGTACACTCCCCTTATAGTACCCTAGACTCCGGAATTGCTCTGTTAGGGAGAGTAGAGCATTCTTCCTTGCTTCCTCACTTAGCATCCATGTAAAAACTTATTTTAATTTTGTTTATCCATCTTTTTGTCAACTTCCAAAATGTAATGTTTTCTGGAGTTTGAGTAAAAAGGCCATTCACACACCAGCGATATCTTCCTGACAAAATTCTGTTTCTACAACTAAGTAACAGAATATATTGCCTGGTTGATGTGTAACAAGGAGTTTGGAGTTTTCTGATAGCTTCCAGCTACACAAAGAGTCAACAAAGCACAAAAATTACCCACAAATAAAAATATCTCTAAAACAGTGAAATCAACATCAGTCTATGATTTAGGATTGGTCCTTCTACATATTGTTTCTTACTGAGAGTTTATGTATCAACTAAATACTAATATGACAACATTTTGGGCTAGCAGGGAAGATTTCAAGTAATTCAAACAGAAGGAAAAATTAAGTGTGTGGATTAAGTGCAAAAGGTGAAGATTTCAAACATATGTTTTGTTGGGTTTTTTTCTTCTCTACTTATAATTTGCTTTTTCTTTTCTTTCATGCTATTCATCTTTGTCCTTGCTTACTTTCATATTGTTGGGGTATTTTTTTCTTTCATTGCGAAGTTCAAGGATAGCATATAACAAGAACATTAATCTCTTCCAAGTAGAGTCACAGCACCAAATTCGTCAATGCGGTTTCTACTAAGGTAAGCTCAGCATTTAACTATAAATTTTAGCATATGAGATTTCTTCGTCTTTACATCACAGATCAGAGAAGAATTCAGTCTAAGTAATAACTTCTTTTTATTTTACCACAATTCATTTATTCAATGTTGTATCTATAATTCCAAATAAAAAAAAAATATTGAAAAATTGTGAAATATTGTGAAAAAGGGTAAACACTGTATTTGAAATGGTAGATCCTTTTTGAAACTTTAATATGAATTGGGAAGTGAGTCAATAAATGAGTACACCCATTGAATAATGAATTAATAATGAGGGTAAAAACAAGGAATCCATATCATATGAAAACCATAAAATAAAATCTTCTATGATTTAAGCTTCATATGATAATACTGATTGTGTGTGACTTAGCAGTTGTAATTAAAAAGCTTTTTCCTGATGGTTTTATTCCATTAGTATTAGTTCAAATTATATTTTGAACTAATTGGTTGTCTTCAGGAAAAAAACCAAAACATTTATTACTTATGTGCAGTTTTTCTCCTTACATTACAAAATAAATTCTTTTCCATATTCTGTGACATAAATTAATTTTAAAAGGTGTATTTTTAAAAAAATATTGAGGTATATTTCTGAATTTTCCTGGTGAAGATGTGCAGTAACCTTTTTGAGATGTTGCTGTAAAAATAATGGATATTGTACTGGTCAACTGCCGAAGTCATGCTCAGTAGCTTAAGTGATGTGTTTATTTACTTAGAATTGTGTATGTCTCATGTTTTTGGTTACATAATGATTACAGAGAAATAATTAGAACTTTTAGCACTCTAGCTAATGGTAATCAGCTCACGAAATCTCAAGGTTCCTTGGCAGAACAGGTTATCTCGAAAGATTAGTGCCTTATGAAGAGAGGCAGCAGAATTCCCTAAGGAGTAGGTCTGGTTAGTAAATTGGATCTCTTTTTTCCCTCAGAAGAATGTGTCCTGTGACAATAACTTACCTTTGTTTTTTCTTTGTGGAAGCTGTTTTTATTCAGGGCATAGGCAGTCTTAACCTCAGTGACACTTCTGACCTAGGTGAAGCATCATCCTTGTCATTCTTTTAGCTGCACTTGCAAAGCCTCATGCTGACTATGCCAGGGCACCTAGAAAGGTGGGGTAGTCACAGAGTAGATGTGCCTGCTGTGCTAGTCAGAAACTTGTCACCACTGTGCCCTATCCATTAAGTCAACACATTCTGCTGGGTGGAGAAAGGATAGGGACTTGTCCATATGACATATGCTGTCTGCGTGTATCAGGGAAGGCAGGGTACAATTCCTGCAGTCTCTCTCCATGATACTCCTCAGCCTTCTCACCTCCACTCTGTCACTAAGTGGAAGAGTTCTTCCTGGGCACAGCTCCTACAGGGGTGCTCACTCTTGCCATCTGGTACTGGTGTACAAGCCAGGCACACCCTGCAGCCCAGTACCTGGGTGGGCAGCATGTTCTCATCAGAGCTCTGTCTGAGAAGCTGCACCAAGTTGTGGCAGGTACAGAATTTACACAGGATATGGTCTTCTGCCAAGTGGATACTATTGCTCTCTGATCAAGCTGGCTGAGTTTCAGTGCCCTTCTTGCATGCCCGACCACATAAACTGCCATGCAAACTACCATGCCATGTCCATGCTGATGTGCCATTAAAAAAATTAGACATTTTCTCACAGGCTGAAGCTGTTATTGATATTTTAGTATTTTCTCTGTGTGATGCTACTTCCCCTTCCTCCCTCTTCTCAACTATATCTTACACTGGGGCCTTTCAAGAAATACAGAGGAAGAAAAAGGTATTGCAAGAATGAAATGATACAGGCAAGCTGTTCTTCAAAGTTGTTCTGAGGTTCTGCAGTTGAAGGCTGTGCACCTTTAAGAAACTGAAACAACATCCAGTTTCTTCTTCCAGCTTTCCTTATAGAAAAATATTTCGGAGCAAAAAAATTTCATTACCACAATGGAATTGGGAAGAAGGTTTTTAATTTTCTTAGATATCTTTGAACCTTTAGTGCAGAATGTGGAACACTTGTCTCCTGTGTACAAACAAATATTACTAATCAGAAATAGGCTCATAATACTGCAGATAACTCAAGTTAGAGTATTTCTTCATCAGAAGACAAAATAGTCCAGGGTTGTTTGGGGTTTTTTTTAAACTTCAGCAGGTGATTACACCTTATTTCAGTACACATAACGGAGAGATTACTGTTTAAAATTAGCTGAAGGCAACTGAAAAAACTAACACTCATACTCTCTTTTCCTTTTTTTCTTTTTTTTTTTAAATCCACAAGTGTGATATGAACAATGAAATATTAAGTCTCATGATTGTACACAGTATGTGAGCACAGAACTGGGACTCAAGCAAGTGAATCAGATGAAATTAAGTGGCAAAAGGGTTAAATTTATTATACAACATTGATAATAGATATTTGAATTCAAACAAAGGTTGTGCAATTCACCAGACTTTGTGGCTTGAAACACTGTTTATACTCAAAATATCACCCCACTTAAATGGGTAAGATACCTTTAAATTAAAAAAGTGATTTTTACAGAAAATTTCATAGAATATTAGTTTGTTTGCATTCTTCTTGTGTTTTTTTTCTTTTTTCTTTTTAATGTTATAACATTTGCAGATAACTTGTAGGCTGTTTAGACATACAGCCTTTTTTATTTTATTTTTTGTTCCATGTAACTGCATTAGATAGCAAGCTTTCAAAGAGGACAACTCCATGCAATTAAGCTGCAGCATAAGATAAAAATCTTATTAGCTATTATCCACAGTGAGACGCTGACGGATGTTTATTCTACATTAGTTAAGCTAAACAGTAAGCTAATGCTTATAATCATTTCCCTGTTGTTCACACTATTTATAACACTCAGAATAAATTAAAATTGTGATGTAAGTAGTGTCAAAAATAAAGTAATTTACACTGAAAATCAGAAGCACAGAAGAAAAAAAATATTTTTAAACTGAAGGGGATTTGTTTTTAAAATAATTATACATGAATGGAAGTTTAATGGAATACCTTCCTATCAAAACAGACTACTTACTCAATAAAGGCAATAGGCAAATTTGCATAAACCTGAAATATTCTGTTCTACCCTAAATAACCCATGTTTTCAAAAGACAGGTGCCTTGGCACAACTTTTCTAAATAACTTCTACAGAAGAACATAATTTGCCACAAAACTACAGACACTGACGTGATTCAAAATTTATCATAAAATATACTGAGTTGGAAGGGACCCACAAAGATCATCAAGTCCAGCTCCTGGCCTTGCACAGGACCACCCTAATAATCACAGTACATGCTTGAGAGCATTGTCCAAACACTAAAACCATTGTGTAACATATTTGCCTCATCTATGGAACTATGCTTTTTTTGCTTGTTGGTACAAGAAAAATGAGTCCTAGAAAAGATATGGGCATGATTCAGTTACTTAGGCATAAGCATATGCATAGGCATCTAGTACCACTTCAAACAACCTTGATGCCTCAGACATTTATTCATAAGAGCTTGTCAAGACTTGGAGGAACCCCACATCTGAGGAAAGTCAGACCTCAAGGCAAATATAATGACATCAAATCTGTGAGTGGGCTCCACATTCAAGACATGTCAATAAAGGATATCAGAATTAATGCATGTCCTTCTTATAGGATAGCTTTCAGTACCACTGGAATGATTATTCTCAACATGCAGCAGCAGACGTCTTTAAAGAAGAAATGGAGCAACTATTTTATTCTGCAGTGTGGAATACAGGCTACCAATTTAAACAAGCTGCAATTTTTTCTCCCGTTTTTTCTGCCTGTCAGCTACCATTTGCTCTTTCAATTCTCAGCATGCATGCCCTTTAGTTTTTCTAGCTGTGTGTGAGGACAAAACTTTAAGTTTTCCAGAGAGCAGGCATGATTTTAGTCTCTATAGTATTTTTCCCCACCCTGAGTCTTCCTCCCTGTACTTACTTAAAAGTGTGTAGCTTTTTTACCCCTTCTGCTATATCACACAGTGCAAGGCCAGAGCCCTAGTGAATAGAATTTTACAATACCTTAAATGTCACCATGTGTAATCTACAAAAACTTCATTGTTTCCTTTCATCTGCTTTTGCAAGCATGTTGCTTTATGCAGAAGAGAAAGCTTATTAATAAGGATATATAAGAAAGTAAATGAGACAAGAAAATAAATGAGTATTTACCAGTGAAGGAGGGGAACAGTATGATCCTTACTAATTGGTTATGATTGAAATTTAATAAGCCATTCAAATCACTGCATGCATTTGCCTTGACTGCTGAGCTCTAGAAGTTGAGTGGCTCTTCAGTTCCCAGGATGTTTAAAATTCAGTAGAATTGCTAGAAAATTTATAAACTTTTTTATTGGACTATAGGTGCAACATGACAAATGAGCTATTACAAAGTACATTGAATGTATTATAGTTATGTCGGCTTTTAAAGACCATCATGCAAATGCTCAGCTAGTACTTTAAATAGCTGGAGTGAAATAAGTATGTCTGTGCCCTAAAGCTTCTTAATGCTCTCCAATAGATTTCTCACTCCCCTATTTAGTCTGAAACTTAGTAAGTAAGAATATGAATGATAGCAGCAAGAAATGGGAGAAGATATATTTTATATGCTCTGGCTTCCTAAGCTGGAAGGTCTTTCTGAGTCAGTATGTGTCCCATATGCAGCTTTACAATATGCACAAAACACATTGTCTCACTGCCTACTATGAGCTTATGGAATCTCAAATTACTCATCCTTACTGGGAGAAGGGTTTCTAGTTTAAAGAAACTTAGAAAAAAACCCTCATTTTTTCTAGCCACCATTTTTACAAATGTCACACTAGAACTGATGTTCTTAAATCTATTTATCGAGTCATGACACGTATCATGAAGGTGGCGTCATATATTACTGCTGTGATAAAAACCCCAACACAACTAATTAACAGGAGTTCAAAAGTCTTCTCTCTAAATTTGTGGATTACTGTCTGTGGGTGTTAAAAGGTAAAAGGATTCCAGCCAGTGCTTCCCCAGTGCCATGGAGAGCAGAATTGTTACCACTATAATGTTTTACACATGAAAAAGTGATTTAATATATTCCAGAATTACAGTTCTTCTCTTTATTTCATGTTACTGACTCATAGTTGGTTTCATATCTATTATAAGGTCAAGATTAATGTTTGTCTTTAAAAAAAAATTATATATAGTCTAGTAGGCCCCCAGTTTTACTTTCCACCTTAGGTTTTGATATAACCAATGCATTTCTCTGTATTATCTGACTGAAACTGTCTGAATGTCAATTCACTCATAGCAGACAGTGAGACAATAAGTTTTGTGCATATTGAAAAGTAAAATGAAATTATCTAAATTTGAATTTTTTGATTTTTTTAGGAATTTGTCAAAATCACTTTGTAGTCTTAAACTGTCCTTGAAAATGACTGCCATCTCTTCTACTATGATGTGACCATTTAAGGAAGGACATTAAGGTGCTGGAGTGGGTCCAGAGAAGGACAGTGAAGCTGATGAAGGATCTGAAGTGCATGTCCTATCAGGAGTGTCTGACTGAGCTGGAGCTGTTCACCCTGAAGAAAAGGAGGCTCAGGAGTGACCTTATCAGTCTCTACAACTGCCTCAAAGGAGGTTGTAGTCAGCTGGCAGTCGACCTCTTCTTCTAGGGAACAAGTGACAGAACAAGAAGACATAGCCTCAAGCTGCACCAGGGAAGATTTAGGTAGGGGATTAGGAAGAATTGCTTCACAGAAAATGTCATTAGATACTCGAATGTGCTACCCAGGTAGGGAGCGGAGTCACTGTCCCTGGAGGCACTTAAGAGACTGGATGTGGCACTTAGTGCCATAGCCTAGTCAACATGGTGGTGTTAAGTGATAGGTCAGATTCAAAGATTTCAGAGGTCTTTTCCAATCTAATCGATTCTGTGATTCTGTGAATCTATTTACATATTTCATCCATTACAGCTATGAATGAAAATAAGACAGTTAAGTCCAGGGCAGGCAGACCCATGAGAAATGACACTTGAAATGTCTTCCTAAGATATAGGTAAACTATCAATAAATACTTCTTCAGATTAAGTTTTAAAGGGGTAATTATAACTTAACTGCATTTTCTTAGCTTGCTTTTAAGAATGTCACGCATGGCAGTGTCAAAAAAACTTAATAAAGTCAAGCTGTACCAAACTTACTGCTACTTTATTCACTTGGCCTGTTAAGACTGTCACGGAAATAAATTAGATTAGTTTGACATGATTTTTTCCTGACAGACTCATGTTGTCCATTTTTGTCACCTTATTATCTTTGAGGTACTTATAAATTGCTTTCTTAATAATTTTTTTTACAGAATCTTGCTGGAAATTGGAGGTAGACTAACATAGCTGTAATGCCCTGTGTTCTTTTCTTTTTTCCTTTTTTTTTTTTCCCAAATTATTTTTGGAGCTTAGATGTTAAGCTTATTCCCATTAGAACTCTGGATCCCATAACTCCAAAAAATTATTTTCCAGGCGTCTATGTATTTTGTAAAATTAATTAATTCCTTATGTAAAATGGTTAGTTTAACCAAAATGTACCAAGTGAAGTTGCCTACCCTACTTTATCAAAGATACATTATAGTGTATTCTACTTTTACTTTTTCCTCTATAACAATTCATAAAGTTTATTTCTTTACACATGCATTTAAAACAACAGCGAGGCTTGTTTAATTGTTCGGGTTTTTTAAAGCAAGGAAGGTTCCATTTGTCTTAATCTTTACCTAATCCAATGTTTGTTATGTATATTTGCTTCTCCGCCCCCCCCTCCCCTCCCCCCTTTTAATGTCATTCATCCCGGGCTCTTCTGGTTTTTTGCTAATGGAACCTCATTTTGCACCTTAGTCTTCCTGATTATGTCTCAGTGGTTTTTTGTTGTTGTTGTTTGGTTGGGTTTTTTTCCCTTAAGGCATATTCTCAGAAAACAACCCTTATTTCCATTTTTCTTTTATTTATCTAAAATTTATTTTCATATCCTTGAAGAGTTTTTGGTCCTGTATTGCTTTCTTAATATGCTTCCTGTCTTAGATGTGCAATGGTATAGTTTGACATGAGTATAATCTCAGCTTTTCCATTACTGCCAATTCTCTCACGTTCCTTCATACATTACACATTCTCTCTCTGAACCACCTCGTCTCTTACTTCCCTGAGTTACCCATGTTGGATTTTTTGAATTGTATTATCTTTACTCTTTGTATTTTCTTCTACCATCAATTCCTTAGAGAATTAATCATTATTCACTTTTAAGTAATTTTTATTCAACTCACGTTACACATGGAGTTTCTCAGTCCGTATTTCTGTCTGGGTTAGAACAAATTCTAAAATAGCATTCTCCCTACCAACTTTATAAAGCAAAACAAAGTTTTAATAGAACACTGTTATGACCAAGAAATCTGAAACTGCCAGTGCTGGCTTTCACAGCAGTACATTTGTTCCCTGTTCATTAGTATCTGGTTGAGCCTAGACTTTCAGCTGAGAGATGTGAGAGCAGCCAAGAACTGATACTCCTTCCCTTATTACCCTAAGTGTTACAATGTCTTCTGATCAGACCATAGCAGTACATGGCACATTGTCAATACCCACATGGGGAAACAGCAGGAAAGCTGTCAGGCATTTGGGTGAGACTCTCACACCTATATGTAAGCCCAGACTTTGTCCCTGGAAAGGAATCAGTGCAGATTAGTACTTTTTCCTCATAAGAAATCATCCAACAGCCAAGATACTTAGTGTTCTATTCTGGGAAATATCAGCTGTTAGATTTCACGGACTGAAATCCAACTAAACTTTTTTCTCCATCAGATTTGCTGTAACAATTGCCATGCAGTCTGAAACTATTTATAGTCACTAGAGATTTGGTGAAAGAAGGTCAGATTACCACAGGATAAAACTGATGCTTTCCATATGGTGGCAAAATCTGATTACAGAAGCTCAAAAGATTTGCTGTCAATGGACGCCAAATGGTAATATAAACCCCATTTGGATCTAAGCACTGCCTCCTCACCCATCTCTAAAATGTAAGCATAGTTAACATGTGAGCAAGCTAGTTTGCTGTGACATTTCCTAATGTTATGTTCCAAGAGAATAATTTCATAAATTCATATGGCAATTTCAATGAGTCAGCTCGGAATTGTACTTTAGGACAGACTGCCTTAGAATGAACACACAGCTATTATCTCGCAGATGTCTGTGGTAAAGTTTTAAAAAATTACAGATGTAACTGGAATGAACAGGGAATCAATTACAAGCCACAGAAATTATTTCAGTGTCTGAGGCTAATTATATTAATTATGAATAAATGTAAAATGCGTAAATGCCATTTTCAATACTCAAATAAGGTCATTATTTAAAAAAATTAGTTAAGATAGTAAATCATGTACCCTTTCAAATATGTTAAAGTCAGAGCTCAAACACATGTTGCTTGGTGATTACTGAAATTTTTTACATGTTTCTTTATTATTGGTAAGTACATAGTTTTATTTAGTGTAACCAAATTTATCTCAAGGATCTATTTCAACTTACTATAAACACAAACATGATTGCTTGCACCCCTAACCTGATGAGAGCTTTCATTTAAATCTATCATCTTACAGATTTTTGTGAACTTAGTTCTATGTGCTTTACTTTAAAATTATAAATAAGAAATTAAAGAGCCCAAAGCATTACTTCTTATAAGACATGTCCACAAAGACAAGCTTTTGAGGAATGCAGATCTTATGAGAGAACATAGAAAGAAAAGACTTCCAATGAAAGGATGACATGAAAACAACCCTAGCAGTGAGGCAAAGATGACCTTATAAAATACTTGCCGCCAGTATCTAGGCTTGGATTTCATGCCCGTATACTCACAAATCTGTATTCTTGTACTTTTATGTCAATTTCAATTATTGTGACAAAAAGTTTGTGCACTGTTATTGTAGAGAGATGATCCTCAGAATGTTCTTAATTTACACAGTAATATCTATATATGTGTAGATGTAAGACTAATGTAAAATAGTTTGTGAATCTTGCTTATCTATTTATCTTAAATATCAGACTAAACAAGTAACATATTATTGACTTGCCTGTAACATGCAAATAGTCTGTACTTTTAGACCATCCAAATTCTGAAAAAAATGGTGGATTGCTTTTTCAAGTCAACATCTTTTTTCAAAAAAATGTGATAAGAAAAAAATCCAACACAAAAAGAACAGAAAACAAAATAGAAATGTAGAAGAAATGTCTAAGAACTGTGAGCATTGAGGGCAGACAGTTTCCAGAGAGATCATGCCTACCTATTGGGGTTGAAATAGGCCTAAATTTCAATCTCTGTTTTACTGTTGAATCAAACACAAAGGGAGCACTGTTGGGTAATATAAGGCAAGATGCATCCTTCATTAAAACCAGACCCTTTGCAACTTGCAAGTTTGACAATAATCAACATGCTTGTTTTCTCGTAACTAACAGCATAAAGATTCATCTGTAAATATGGACCAGCTTTATTTTCTATCAGTACAGATCACTCTGTACATATCTTTTGCCCATGTATATATGCAAGTATTGTATGGCCAGACTTCACAAACAAAGATTTGGGAGGGGCTCCTCCCCAACATGCGTGAGGCCCTTCAAGCTTGCACAGTGTATCTTTTAGGTGAGGCACAGCGTGCACAGAACTGGCCCCACCGTTTAAGTCCTGAGGTCCATCTGCCACGGCCGAGAGAGCTTGGACAGTGACAGTGAAGTCCTCGGGACTGTCACAGCACCCAGTACACCATCCCAGATCTGATGGAATCAGATGTCAGGGAGGCATTTAACTGCCAGGGGATGGTCTGCACTGAGACTCGAACTTAGGACCTTGGGAATCAGAGTTCAGAGTGCTATCTGTTACACCACAGGGCCACCCCAGCCCATGTGTAGTCTGTGTACATATATATTCTGGATCACAACTGCTTTATAACCCCTCTGCTGAGAAACAAAAAGCCAATTACATAACCAAAAAACCTGCAACAGTTTTAAGCAGCTTAAGCAGTAGTTTTAAATTGTTGCAGTTTTTCACTAAAACTTATACATTTCTATATTAATTCATGTTTCATCAAGTGCAGAATCAAGTCTCCGAACTCACAGTATTAATGAATATTGCACCATATTCTGCATAGGTTACCAGACAAATGCATCTCCTTGCAAGATAATGTGTGGACTACAGATGCTAACCCAAGTAAAGATACTATACACAATTTCAAGAGGCGGCAAAATCAATTAGCAATTATGCCATGGATAGTTTAGGTCAGGTGGTTTTGGAAAGCTTATTTATATCACCTAATAAAATAAAAAATCCCTTTCACTCATAATGCAGTTAACTCTAAAAATAGTGAGAAAAAAAATATGTTGAGAGGCAATTAATCTGTGAGAGTCTGTGCACTTCAAAACTCTTCACTTCTTATAATTTCTTACCTCTACAAAGTATAAAATATTGAAAAAAATGGAAAATTTTGGGTGCCACTTTGGTTCATAGTTACTTTCTGTTCTCCTTGTAGTATAATTTAGCTGATAGGGAAAAAAAAATCTCCCCAACTAATAGCAAACATCTGTTATCTAAAAATATACATGTATTGTGTACATATACATGTACATTTATTCATATTTATGTGTATATGTGAGTATGAATACATGCATTTATATGTAGCCTGTCAGGGAATCTTTCTAAGGAAACAGGATTTTGTATTAAAACAGGCACAGATGTGCTGACCCAGATTTTATTTCTGTGCAAATACCTTCATGACAGATAAAATGCACAAAAAAAATAAACAAAAAGCTTAAAATAATTACATTTGTTTTGGTAACACCTTTTTTTTGTCTTTTTTTTTTTTCCAAGTGGCATTTTCCCAAGCACAAACTAGGGTCAGCAGTATGATGGGACTCCAAAAACTGTGAGCCATTAACATGGTTAGTTTGCTCTTTTTAAGGCAGAATTATGGTGCTGGGTTGTAAATTTGTGTCACGGTTTTATCTTTTCTTTACTCAGACCCCACCACAAAGACAGCAGGCTGAGAGTGCACAAGAAATTGCAAGGGGACACAGGCAGGGCTTGCCTGTGTAACTCTTCTTTACCTATTAACCTGTCTTAATCTTGACCTTTGGGGTTTCAGCTTTTGCTCTTCCATTCCTCTCCTCCATCTTGCTGGGGAGCAGGAGCCTGTGCAAGTCACCAAGTGGGTGCTTAGCTGTTGGTTGGGCTCATCTGCCCACACAGAGATAGTAAAATACCTAGGGAGAGAGATTAAAAACATTTTTTATACTATTTTCTCCAGGAATTACATGCTTCAGGACACAATCCATCAACAAATTGAAAATCATTAAGAAGATGTTTAAGCAATTAAATTGTAATAGTATTTCATAAAGCTCAAAATGCATGGTTCTAAAGTGTTTGTGAGAAGTTACTCTTGGAGCAGAGACTGATGGGGTACCTGCATGGAGGGTATTTGTTTTACTCTTTTAACACTCCTAACACATATGCTACATTGAGCAATAGTTGTGGAAATACAGACAATATGACAGTAAATGAATTTTTGGTTAAGGAGAAGATGCATATCCTCAAAATCAAATTTTGCCACCTCTTTCAAGATAAAGATCACAGCACCCACGTTTTTCTATGCATTGCTGCTTTCTTTTCAACAGCTCTCCAGATTAGTAATACAGATCCCTACTCAAGAAGAAAACAGGGAAGGCAAATTCCACCATCATTAATCATTGCAAATCTGTTCTGATGTTTTTTTCTTACCAAAGCGAAGATGGAGAAGAGCATAAACAACATTCAATTACATTCAAAATACATTAACAGGTGGTGATTCTTAAAAGAGTAAAGGGAATTGGAAACATCTTGGTGTAGCAACATTCTGCAACACAGCCATATGGCAGATTGATAGTGTTCTCATTCCTTGTGCTTAAGCAGTTCACAGACATAAACCCATTATTTCTGGAATAGTGTATGGATAGGTCTCTGTTGTACAGATTTCGGATACCTCCTATCAGCTGTCTCAACTGATAATACTCTGAGTGACAATATTCAATGAATTATACTGTTGAATTTCACTCTTCCAATCTTATGAAAAAATACTTCCAGCACGGCTACAGAAAGGTTGCTCTACAGAAAAAACAGGAAGTTACACTGTGAAGGGGTTTTAAAGTGATATATTTTGAATATCTTAATTTCTCAAGATCAAATCTCTTAATTCTGAAAGTCCATACCTTACATTTCAAACATGTAATAGAAGAATATCACTATTTTTTGTCAAAAAAAGCAAAACAAAATAAGCTTAAAAATAGGTGTTAAAATTTTAAGGCTATAAGAAATGCATGAGTTAAAATTATTTGGTTTTCAAATTAAATTTGACAGCTAACTATTTTATAAGAATGACAACTACCATAATTGCTTTTATTATTTTGGAAAAGAATAAAAAAAGAAGCTGGAAAACAATGAGTTATTTCTTTTTAAAGAAGATACTGGGCATTAATTGAGTATTATAATCACCAAAACTGATAGATGGAAGTTAATATTTGGATTTGCTTCAGGAAAGTATGTGGCTTTGAAGCCATTGGGAATATGGACTAACATGTCACTGTTCCTGTTGAGATTCATTAGTAATCAGCATTTCACATCAATGCGTTGTCTCAATGGTTAATGGTTTAGTAGGTAATTTATTCTCAACAGTAAGAAAGTGACCCCATAGATTATATATATTTCTGTTATCATTATTGACACAAATTAATTTGATTGCACAGCTCAAATGTACTGTTGCTGAAAATCTTTTATAGCTGGCTGTGTCAAACCAGCCTATGGCAGGAGTTAAATATATACATTAAATATACATTTTCTTATCATACTTAAGAAGAAGCTGAAACATTTCAAGGACATGTAAAATGATGGCTGTAATAAACTCTACCACTGAGTCTGCAATACAAAGAATAAACCCTATGTATCAAGAAATTGCTGTAAAAAGACTATAAATGCCACACAGGGCTATTAAATCCTCAGGGTGAAAATCATTGGCAGTATACACTATGAAAGTCCAATAGCTTTTTACAGTACACTCAGTAAAAACAAATCCTGCAGTTCATACTGTGACAGAATTAATAACGCCCTCTAACTTTTAAAATGCATTTTGGCTGAGCATTTAGAAGTTCTTTAACACACGTCCAGATTAAGAGACACGATCATGTATGGGTAAAGAACATTAGTGAAATGCTTACGAATTTGTGAATATTTTGGTTTTTGGTAGAAAAATCCAATATTACAATGTAATAATGTTCTCAATTGTAAGATACAATATAAACATATTTATAATGTGTTATATTCAATAGAATTTGAAGACATATAATTAATATTGCTTTCTATAATTATATGTAATAGTTTACGTGCATAAATATAAGAAAAATTTTGCAGAAAACCAGTGATTTGTAATGACTTGCACGACCAGATTCCATATGAAACTGCTCTTGTATGGTAACCTGTTTCTTTGGTTTACTTTCTCACATGGTTTACAATACTCTGTTCTTAATTTAGCATTTCTCTAGGCCTCTAGGAGCACTTTTCTCCATTCAAAGTATAAAGACAAAGATTAAAGCAGGACAGGATGAAATTCCTCCTTTACAGCTGCTTTGTTAAATTGCAAAAAATCTACAGGAAATTTAGGAAGGACTGATGTTTCATAAAATTTCCCCAGAGTGTCAGAGAAATTTGCTTTTATGAAATTTGTAGAGACAGCTACCAAGAAAAGAGGCATCACTGCTGTGAGGAAACATCTTATTTAACAAAACAATAAAAAAATAAATTAAAAACTCAAGTTAAAAGCACTTCAATACAAGCACATTTTTAACTTTCAGTAAATCAACTTTTGCTAACTTTAAAAATGTTTCCTTCTTTCCTTCTTAGATGTTTCTTCTTTCTCTGGTTAACAAGTGTGTGCTCCATTTCCTCCTCAGCTTCATGTATTTTAGAAACATAAGCTGACCCCAGACCAAGAAGTGTTCCAGCTTCATTTTCAGAAGTGAAAACAGAGTTCTGTGGAATTATAACAGAAAAGGGCTAATTAGAAGTGACCTCCACAGTAAAGACTACTGAAGATTTAGCTGCTAATTTCATATAAATCAAGGACAGTGCTGCTTAGAGGCTCCAAATCTACTCAAAACCTAGTAAACCTTTCAACTTTAGACCTAAGCTTTTAAGTCTGGCTCTAGGCCCTGCTCCAATTGACCTGTTCAAGCATCACTTCTGTGACCCAGCTCAGGCATATAGATGTACTAAATCTAACACCGTTCAACTATTCAATATGGTATTATCACAGTTCTGGTATGTCTTGTGTTGAATTTCCATTACCCTGAGGATCTCAATGTCTTGTTTTGCACAATGCTTATTGAGTAACATGCTTTAAATTACCTGCTATCCCTTCAGGTAAGTAATATTGGAGTTCACATAGATGTGAAAGGATATATATGATCTGTGGATCATCCTCAAAAATTGCCTATTCTCTGCTCAGCAGAGATAAAACAAAGCAAAAAAAAATATTAACAAAGGTCTTGGAACAAGTTGAAAACTTCTTTGCACTACATTACAAATCCTATTCTTGAATAATGTATTTCTTTCTGATCATCCCAACTTAAATGTATTTAGCTGGATTACAAAAGTCTCAGAGAAAGTAAATCAGATGGGCTGTCTTCCAGAATTCATGAATGCTGTGATTTCTGTGTAGTTCTTTGTGGTAAGGTCTTTCCTCCCACTGTGACTAGCTTTATGTCAGTTCTAATTCCAATCTTCATTTAAAACATGAATGGTATCTATCCTGTTATCTCTCCTCCTATTTTTGGATATTGGTCTCTGCATGAAGAAGGGTTAAGCAGCCTGGGAGCTCTTCAGTTTGAAACAGGAATGACTAAGAAGAGCTATAAGAAAGGCCTACAGAATCATGATTGGCATGGTACAGATTATGAATAAGGGATATTAGGCAGAGTTTGTCATAAAAAAAAAAAAAAAGCAACAAGAGAATATCCAGTCATAGGAATATTCAAAATATTTGAAACAATGTATGATTAAGTTATGAACCCAATTGACAAACTATTGCAATATTTAAGATTGATAGATTCAAAAAGAAAATTGAGAGAAGGCAGTTCCATCAATGTCTGTTAACTGGGGTGATCCCAACCCAATCTCCTAGACATGCTAAACAAAATTTGGTTTTAATGTTGTGTTCAGAGATGCCTAAATATGATATGTACTGTAACCTGTTTATTAACAGTTTGTTTCCCAAGGGTGTTTCAATGATATGTAATGCTGAATAAGATAAATTTCAAAGAATATAACCCACCCTATGCTCCAATATAAAAATGGATATACAAAACCACATACTAAACTATTTTCAGAGTTACAGTATCTCTAGGTTTTAAATTGGAAAGAGACTACATTTTGGGTTTTTCTTAATTTATTTATTTTCATTTTTTTCTTTCCTCTTTTTCTGATAAAACATATTGCCTTTCCTTTGTAAAATTTTCCCTGTAAAGCATTTTAAATTTGCTGTCTTTATTATTAAGAGTAATGAAATTTTTTTGCATCAAGAACATACTGAAAGTGTAAGAATGTTGGGGTTTTTTTAATTATTTCTTTTGTTTTCAGAATACCAGAATTATAAAAGAACCTCTTAGTTCTTATCTGATACTACTGAAAATTTTGGGTTATGCCTCAATCAATGAATAAATCATGTTTCTGAAAGCAGGAAAATAATATGTGGTACTTGGCATTCACGTAAGGTAGAAACAGATATAGTCATACATTTGGTATGCAAACTAAATAGAAAATATACACAAACATTAATTTAAGGACCCTGGCTAATGTTTATTCAAGCTGTAGAAATATTTGTCATTGAGAAACAATACAAAAATAAAGAGAAGGGAAAAGATGTTTAAATATTAATTACATGCTGAATGGAATGTAGAGAGATGGTTCATGGAAACTGGTTCCTTAGTAAATGGTACATTAATTTTCCAGAAAGGCTTTATACATACCAAATGAAATAGTAATAGCCATCACAAAGGTAGGTACCTTAAAGATTATTTTTCACTCTCATCTTGCAGTAGTAATAACAACCTTCAGGCATTTCTAAGATGCTTATCACCCTGATATGCATGTACTTGTTATCCAGCCTTGTCATAAAGCATTTAGAGATGCGTAGAAAAGAATAAAATCATCAGAACAGTTTCCTGGTAATAAGGCCTAGCTGCATTTATTTCTTTCCCTATGATCAATGAGCCTCAGGAAATACCTTATAGCTCAATTGCTATCATTTAATCTACAAACAAACTTTCTCCACCCTGTCTTCCACCAAGATCCTGATGTATTAGAGGGGCAGCTGTTGCATCAAGTGGCTATATTGAATGTTAGCAGAGCCATGAGAAAGATCCTGCGTTTGTCCTTGGACAACTGGTCTCAGACCATGATCCACCCTCTCTGCCAAACTGATAAACATGTCCTGACCTGTTCCTGGATCATATATAGCTTGATATACAGGAATCGTCATCCACAGTCTCAATTATCCCACTTGTTCAACGCATGTCTCTCATCCAGAAATATGTAGCAGATCATTACATGACATAATACAGTGCATTTAGCAGGAACTTTTTCCCTGTTAGGGTTTGAACTGATATCTTTCTGTTCAATTGATGTTTTGTGTGTCAACAGAAGTGCCAAGCAGGTAGCAATACTGTACCTGTGATCAGGGAATCCATGAATATACATGTGCTTATGAACCTGGCAATGTGGTGTGTGTGCTGCACTACTGCCCTTCTGCCTCTGCCAGCCCAGGAGGAAGAGGGGACGTGTTCATGTGTCCCTCCTGGTGTGACTCCTGCATATGGGGGTTCCTGTGGGCAGCATCCTTGTTTTTGGCTCTCTGACTGACCCTCCATTGTCTCTGTCTGCTCTGTGTGTGTGTGTGTGTGATTAGACATTCAGCCTCAGTGCTAGTTGAATCCACAAGCAGGGAAGTATCAGCTGCATCCATTGGCCTTGGATTGGGATCCTGAGGTCTCAGGGCTAGACACAGTGGCTGAGCAGGAGAAATCCCAAGATCCAGAGCTGCTGGAGGCAGCAGATGCTTCTAAACATCCATTAACACATACAAATTGAAATTACAGCATTTATATTACAGCATTTATATCTATCATTACCTTTTACTGGACTGATGCAGACTGTGTGTCAATGCCATTTTTTGTTGCATCTGTAATGTATTTTCTGACTGTACTCAGAATTCACAGGATATGAAAGCCATGTTAGGTATTGAAAAGTTCAAAAAACATTCTACCTATGTAATCTTAGATTACAAATTTAATAAAAATTATATGCAATCATAGATTGCAAACCACAAGATTTTTTTTCAGATTGTACTTAATCAAAAATACATTTAAACTGATCAGAGGATCTTTTATTACATAATAATTTGATGTGGAAAAGCAACATTATCTCTCTTACAAAGAGTTAAAAGAGAGATTATAAATCATGGCTTTCATCTCCTTTCTAAGATACTGTTAACAATTTCGATGTTAGTATTCCTTTCTATTATGTTCCTCTGAAATATATTCTTACCATTGCATAACCTAAAACATATAGAGAGCTTTTTTGTCTGATTGGTTAACTGGAATCAAGTAGTTTTTTGATACAGCAAATCTGTAGTCATGAGATTCATCTCCACAAGCCTTTTTATTTTTTGTATGCAACTTTACTAAGTACCAATCACCTTCTCTAACAGTCTATATTTCAACTATTTATTGCTATAAGGCTAAAAAATTTGCAAATAGATTTGACTGTTTTAGTGGCTAATTGAGTTATATGAGGTTCAATCTAAGGAGGCTAAAATAATTTAGCTCTTTTCGGTCTGTGTAAGCCATTGGTACAGACACTTTCATATTGATAAAAATTGATACGTTGCTCTTTCAAAACCCAAATTATTTAACACATAATAAGCAATGTTCAGTATCTGAAAATGCTATTTCTAAATACACTGTGACATTTTGTATAACTTGAAAATTAAATCCTAATAATGTCCCCACCCTGACTTACCTTTGCTTGTTTCAGAGGTAAATCACATATGCTGTTTGTAAGAAAAGAGCTTTTCAGCTTCTGAGGTGACAGACATTTGCCAGACATTGGTCTTCAATTCACACCATCATGGGAAGCAGAACCAAGTACTATCCCTGGTTTGTACATGAAGGACAGTGTCCTGGTGAACCTGCACTGGTTATCATAAAATGTATCTTTCCCAAGAGGAGCTCTCTTGATACATATGCCTATTATTAAAATGCTGCTTTTAAAGAGCATATTTCTCCGCCAATACAGCACTTGCATTCTTCACTTTCCTGGCTTCCTACTCGGCTCCTTACGTGGGTCCAGGTACCTTTCCTCTAATGTCATCGTTTTTAGTACATTGACTAGTACGTCCACAAATGGACTTATATGAATAACCTTAAGATAAATATAATAACTACTGAATTAATTTTTCAGTTCTGATTTGTAACTTAAAAAGCTGTCTGTACTTAGTCTGAAAGACTAAGAGTTATATTTTGTGGTGCCTGTACGATTTATTTTACCTGAATCTAAAATATTCTTTTTTTTCCCCTCTTTATTGGGTGGAATTTGTTTCATCTTTTAAGGAAGATTTAAGCAATGAATCTTAGTGAAGCGTTGTAATTCCCCTTATCATCAGTGGAGGGACACCAGCACCCAGAAAGGTCAATTAATCATACCCAGATACATATTTTTCTTTGAGAAATGATCCAGTTGGAATTATATCGTATTTATTATGCTGCAATCACTCTTACACAGGTTCTGCTCCAGGCACTGGTGTTTACCTCATTGCAAATGCAGCATGGCAAAAAGTGTAGAGTGATGTAGCCAGCAGTGAAATAGAAACTGGCTACCTCAAATTTCTCTGCTGTGAATGCTGTACTCCTGCTGGTAGTACCAAATCCTTTACAACATGCCAGAATTATCTTTTACTTTCATGTAGTTTGTTAGGCATGAAAGTGTGTAAAACAAATCAAAATATTCAACCCTGAAAATCTGTGAAAAGGTGCAGAAAATTAAGAAAATTAGACTTTTGTTTAGAATATTTTTTTATTTTTGTACCAACTCTGGAAATGAATGGTTGTGTTATAATTCTCTTGCATGTAGGTAAATCCAATAACTGCTGTGAGCGGTGACTGCTCATTTCAGTGTTCAAACCAGTATCTGTTTGAAAATATTTCAATGCATTGTAAAACATTTTCTAGAGTAGTGTAGATCACTAATTTTCTTTGGAAACCAACCAGCCAACATGTTATTCAGGACACACCTGGAGGGCAATTTGCCTGACTCAAGTTTTGTGAAACAGGAATGACACAACGTTAATTTCCTTTTAAACTGCTTGCCATGTCTAGGAGATAAATAAGCAATTGGATCAGACCAAACTTAATGCGTTAAGATATCAGTCATGCAGGCTGCATATTTTGCTTGATTATGATGAAAATTCTTTTATATGAGCAGTTAATATGTTCGTATTTTCCACACTGGGCCTTTTCAGAAATCTCAGTGACAAATTCTTTGCTGATTTACATTCCACTTGCATTTGAAGAAAATATGTCTGTGGAGTTCAACTTTCAATTTTTCTGATTTTTTTGTCTCCATATCTTTACTGTTTTTATTACTTTACATTGTGACTTTGGCTATATGTGGCATTGGGGGAATATGCAGTTCTATAGAGAGGTACATTTGCAAATAAATTCTATAAGAACACTCAAGCTCAGGACTTGATTAATTTGTGTTTACAAACATTTACATTCAAATATTAATATGCAATTTATTGATCAATTAATACATGGCAGCATTTGCATAAATATGTTCTCCGTCTCCATCATCAGTAATGTTAGCAAGAGCTATAATCATAATCTACCTTTCAGTTAAGCTTACCTCACTTGATTTTCAGGTAATTGGAACAGTCTCTGGAATCTAATATTTTGTGATAGAGTGTTTATCTGGAAAAGTTAGTAGACTAAATTTAACCAGGATGCGCCCATACCAGATTATCTTTCACAATTGTGGCTACCACCTCCATCAGCTTCAGGCCTAGAATTCCTCCTGTATGTCCTGATGCCAAGAGACCTGTGATTTCTGGTCAGACTGAGGGATGTGGCTGCTGCTATCATTTCAATAAGTGGTGTGTTTCATACAGATACACAGAGGACACAAATATGGCCAATGCCACAGAAAAGGTACTGGCACCTGCAGCTCCCACACTCAGGACTCACACCAGGCACAGGCACACACAGCCATGTCTCGTCCTCCTCTTGGGCTGGCAGAAACAGAAGGTCACTAATGCAGCACACACACCACACTGCCTAGGTTCACAAGCACATGCACATCGGCAGATCCCCTAAGCATCAGCACGGCCTCCCTCCCTGCCCAGCATCCCTACCCAGATTCCAGCCCTCCTTACCCACCACGAGTCCCTAACTCAGTGGCTGGTCCTGCTGTGTGCTCACTGCAGACATGCACTCACTCACTTGTCCCACAGGAAACCCACACTCTGGGTCTTCCTGAATAAGAACATAGACCCTCCACCCATCTGATAGCCCTGCCTGGATCCAGGGCTTTCTACTTCCCAGCTGATCTCAGCTTGGAGTTTGCCAGCAACTCCACACTCACACCCCACGCAGACCCAGTGTGATGGCAGGAATAGATGCTAGCCCCTAGCAGCTGGCATCTGACACATGTTGTGACTCACAGTCCCAGTCCAGCTGCCACCACTAACTCTTCTTACTCATACCCTTCCCCTCGGTAGCTGTTTTTGGGACACACACCACTCCCACCCCAGTGGGTAGAGGTTAACAATCCCACTGATTCCAGCAGCTTGCACTACAGGCCAGGGAAATCTACTGTCAGAACACTCTTACCAGGGTCCCCAGAAGCAGGCACTGAGCCTTTACTGCACTGACACATGAGATAGGGAGTGAGATTTCTCAGAGAGGTTGTTGGAAGATTTAATAAGACAGGACAGACTGAAGTGCTCAGGTACAGGGATCTGCTGGTCAAGCATGTTGACCAGCCCTATTTTACACCTACCCTGTCCCATTTTATGCCCATTTCCTCCTATTTCTTTCTCCTCAATCTTCTTCCCCTAATCTTTCTGTAATAAATTTTTATAGTCCCAAAATTTCTCCCTGTGGTATCCCAATTCCTCATGTTTCTCCTCTTTGTACCAGTTACCAAGGGGAGGTTGGTCCTCTCCAAAGCTGTGCCTGCAGTTTCTTAATGACTTATCAATTAACATGGAAAATTTGGGGGTTGGGGGATGTTTGCCTCCATTAGCCATCTATAGTTTTTCTGTCTCTGTGTGTTATCACTTCCCCCGTTACTTATTACCACCTTCTGAATGGTAAACGTCCTGTATCAGATAACCTAAAAAAGCTGATGTTCACACATTCCATATAACTTTACAGTATGAATTATACATCTTAAAGTAGAAAATGATAAATCAACATACTTCACCTATTGTCTGATATAAGGTCACTTTGACTTTCTCATTATAGCAGGAAAGTGGTTAACTTAATGGCTCTGAAAATGAGTAATTTTATTATAACAGTAGTGTAAAATCTGTGAAATTAAATTAGTAATTATACTGTGCTAAATATAAGAAAAATTTTTTTAAATATTTTTTTTACTATAAACATATCACTGTGCTCTATTTTTTATTTCATGTTCTACTGAGCTCCTTGATTGCACATTTTTAAGTTCAAGAAAATGTACAGCAGTAGGCTTTCTGGTTTCATATAGTGCAGCCTTTAGTAGGTGTTGTGGTTTGGGATTCTTATGTAAATTCTCTCCCCTGCCACTAACTGCCCATGCTAGGAGTTAACAAAAAGAGTCGTTAACTGCTGATTTCTTGGGTGGGG
>VWZD01008763.1:122731-145613 GCA_013396695.1 Sakesphorus luctuosus
AACACAGGAAACTAACCTGCCTTCATTCCTTTGTTGCAGTGCCAGTGAAATAAATTTTATTTGATCATTCAGCTAATACCCAGCAACTAATTAAAACATAACACCTTTATTGTGTCTCTGAGCCTTTTGGCTTTGCCTTCTTTCCCTCTAAGTTGAAAACTTCAATGTTGTTCCTAAACTGAGGAGTGTTACCATGTTAGGCTTTCCCTAATGTCAATGGACATACATGACTTTAATAGGCGATTTGGACTAGACAAAATATATTGCCAACAAACTCCATAGAAATTTACTTGACTTTACCTTGGCAGCAAATAGACAAATAGCCTATACTCAGAATAAAGTCATCTGTGTTAGGAAACACCAAACAATTTTAAGTAACTGAAAAAATAATTCATTAGAATCTCTTAGAGCACAGACTGAAAGATCTTAAGAAAACCCAAAACAATAATTAAGAAAAAGTAAATAATCACACTCAGAAACACTGAGTAATGTTGGTGAGGGTCTGTTACTGCTTCAGCAATGCAACATGAATCTCAACATTAATATAACAAATTTCACATATCATTAGATAATCTCTGCCTGAAAATTACCAATTGTTACTCCTAAGAAACTATATGCATCTTAAAATTATATTCACTTCCATTACATTTTATCCTGTTAAGATATTAAAGAAACAAAGACAATAGGAAAAAACCCTACTGATAAGCTATTCATCTTAATTAATGTTACTATAAAAAAACCAAACTGTAAGTAAACTTTTTATAAACATGATGCTAGTCAGAACAATTAATCCATTCTAATAAAATACTTGAAAATAAATTATTTTGTAGAAGAGAATTCTCCCATTTGTAAGAATGAAAAGTGTTATTAATTGTTTCTTATTTCTTATCAGTGACAATATTTTATTAACAGTATTCCTCATTTTTTGTTCTATTTAGTAGAGGAGATTCAAGTAAAAAAGGGGATTTACTACTAACATAGGAATATTGCTGTTACCTTGCTCTACTTGTTACTCAGAACACCCAAATGTATTGCTCAAGGACACAGATTCCACACCATATCAGGCCACTGGAAGTGAAAACGTGAAAGATGGAATGTCTGTGTCTCTCTTATACAGCATCAAAGATCTCTCTGCATTTCTCTGCAAGTGAGTATTTTACTTTTTTCTTCAAAGTGCTTGACAAATTGAGGTAGTGTTTTCCTCTTGGATTGGATTATAGTGAGCCAATACAATCACAGTTTTTCAGTCTTCAGACTAATGAGAATGTCTTGAGATTTTAATTTTTCACCTCTTCTATTCCCCTTACGTTCAAGAAATCATGTCATACTGATTTATATTGTGCCAGTTTCTTTTCCCATTAAAAGCTATGTCTAAAAATGAGATATTGGAATTTTTCAATGCCTAGCCTAATATGTTAAATCAGGTACTATGTTCTACTGTGACCTATTTTGAATTTTAATTGCTTAACAAATTCTCTTTTTTTTTTTTCCCCACGAGGTTACAAAGGTATAAACAAGAAATGTCCAGCTGAACGAAATGCAGACAGCTACCAGGGACGGTGTATAGTTGTGGGTCACACTAATTTAATTTACGTATTATACAAAAGTTGAAATCATGTCTATTTCATATGAAAGGCTTCTAATGAGAATTGATAGCAAAACACAGTTATTTTCTTCTTATGCAAAACTCTGAAATAATAAAGATTAGTTAAAATCTAGCAGTACTGTTATGGTCTTCTTCTGGAACTATGTGAGTGATTTTAGTATTTTTTTTTCCTGAAATTTACATGAGAAGAATTGTTCTGCACATAAAGAAAAGACAGACAATACTGTGAATTTAATTACTGTCCATTTCAATGAACACAGATGACAGAATTTTGAGACAAGGTGATGAACAGATATATTTCAAGGGTGAAATTTTAATAATAAAATGACACATGTATTCCTTTATGTCTACATTCAAACCTTTAATCCATTTTGTACTACTCATAACAAAATTTTACAGTAACTTTACGTAACCTCTTTCATGCTAATGAAAAGTGGATGGCAATATTTTTTATTTATTCTGGCCAGAAAATCAAAGAATGGTTAAAGTTGAAAGAGACCTCTGGAAATCATCTGATCCAACCCCCTTGCTCCAGCAAGGCCATCTAGAACTGTATGCCCAGCACCATGCCTAAAGAGCTTCTGAATATCTTTAAGGTGGGAGAATCCACAGCCTGTCTGTGCCAATGATCAGTCATATTCACAGGAAACATGTTTCTAATGTTCATATGGGACTTTTTGTTTTTCATTTTTTGCTCACTGCCTCTTATTCTGTCACTGAGTAACACTGAAAAAAAGCTTGGCTCCTTCTTTAGAATCTCCCTCAGGGTATTCATAGAAATTACTGAGAACTTCCCTGAGCTTTCTCTTCTTCAGACTGAACTCTCCCAGCCCTCTCATAGTTTCCTAATATGTGAGCTGCCCTTGCCCCCTCCATCCATATTTCCCTTGTTGGACTCTCCACTATGTCGATGTCTCTGTTGTACTGAGGACTACAAAACTGGACACAGGGCTCCAGTTGTGGCTGCATTAGTGCTAAATAAAGGAGAAGAATCACTTCCCAAAACCTGCTGGCAATAATTTGCCTAATGCAGCCCAGGATAGCATTTGCATTCTTTGAAGCAAGTGCACATTGCTGGTTCCTGTTTAAGTTGATGTTCACCAACTTTTCACCAGGGCATTTTCTGCTTAACTCTTTTTCAGCTAGGCAGGCCCTGTCATATGTTATTGCAGGAGATTGTTTCATGCCAGGTGCAGGACTTTGCAAATTCCCCTTGCTGGACTCTTTTAGCTTCCTGTTAATTTATTCAGCCTGTTGATGTCCCTCTGGACAGTACCAGAGGGCATATTAGCCGTTCCTCACAGTTTTGTGTCAGGAGTAAACCTGATGAAGGGTACACTCTGCATAATGGTCTGGATCCTTAATCAAAATTGTAAATAGGGCTGGACCCAGTATTGACCCATGGGATAAACTGCTAGCTACGAGACTCTTGACTAGACTTCATGTCTTTGATCATACATGAACATGCTTGTCTGTGAGGGTCTTATAGGAGACAGTATCAAAGACCTTCCTGAAGTCCAGACAGGCAATATCTACTGCTCTTCACCAACCTACTGGGCCAGTTGTTTCACTATAGAGGTCTATCAAGCTGGTCAAGTATGACTTCCCCTGGTTCAATCCTTGATGACTACTTCTGATGACTGTTTTGTCCCTCATGAGCCTGTGCTCAGTGTGATCTGTGGAAGGTCTTTTGAAGTGAATAAAAACACTTACATTATCTTAAAAAAACTAAGACCAAATCATCAGGATAAAATTGCACATAAAATAAAATTGTGCATGTGTGGTAACTGGGTAGCAGGTAGTATCAGGGGTATGAAACCTTCAGATGCATGAGAGATTAAGGCTATCACTGGGGGCAGCTAAATTTCATAGTATTAAAGTCTATGATTTCTTAGCTGGTCTCTTGCTCTTTTTGCTTTTCAAAAGCACCTTACAAGAGAGCAATTAGAATATTAAAAACTGGATACCTGAATTTATAATAAAGTTGGTACAGCTAAACTCAGAATGAAATTATGGCCCTTGGGGTGGACAGCTTGGTGAACCTGCTGTCTGTTTCACTGTCACTGATTCATAATTCATTTAGTTACACAATGAATGCAGTAGCTAGACAATATATTTAAATTATTTTCAATCTCTCCCTAATAGTCAAGAAATATATGAAAATCACTGTGGTTAATGTATAGGACTTTGCCAGTATCTCTGTGCTTTAAAGAAGGGATCAGGATAGAAACCCTACACAGGCTTACTGTACCCTTTAGATGAATTTCTAGACATGAAACCTGGCTGGTTTCTGCAACCTAAAAGCAGTATTTTGGATCCTTTATCTTCAGTCATTACTGTATATTACACCATCAACATATTACAGCTCGTCAAGTTACAATATGAGACAGCTCTACCACCATCTCTCATATATATCATGAAACATGGCATGTGAGAAGAGATAGTATCTTTAGGAAAATAATCAAGAAAAACAAACAATACAAAATACCAAACCAAAACAAAGAAACAAGCTTTCTCTGTACAAAATCAACATACTGAAAAGTCAAACACCAAACATGAATAAGAAATAGTATATGAAAAAGGCTAGGTTTTTTTCTACTCATAACATTTTGTCTAATAAAGGATATTATCTTTCTGTGCAGACCTTGTTTCACATCCTTCAGCTGTCTTGCTTACAGCAGTATTAGCATTTGCATTTGAGGGAGTACATCATAGCAGCTAAAATGTGAATATTTTATGATTTTAAGCCCAGAATTCATGTCCTATTTTCTAAAAATGTTTTCAGGCTTTTTAACATTATCTGGATGTAGAAAATCCTGAGTCAGTTATATGATACAAATTTCCAAATCTAGCTATAGAGAAGACTCTTAAACTTATTAAAATTGTATATTCTACTAGTAGATGGTGATATGAGCTTTTTTATATAATGGCCTTAGCTGGTGATTACTGTTCGAAACCAGAAAGTAATTAATGCAGTTCAAATGTTTGAAAGCAGTCAAACTTCTGTCATCTGGTGAACCATAAGATCATAGCCTCATAGAATGTTTTGGGTTGGAAGGGACCTTTAAAGGTCATCTAATCCCTGCAATAGACAGAGACATCTCCAATGAGATCAGGTTGTTCAGAGCCACAGCTGATCTGGCCTTGAATATTTCCAGGGATGTGGCATTGACCACCTCTCTGAGAAACTTGTGTCAGTGTTTCACCACCCTCACAATAAAAACTTTTTCCTTTATATCTAGTCTGAATCTCTTTTAGTTTAAAACCATTACTCCTTATCCTATCACAACAGGTACTTCAGAAACCTTTATTCCCATCTTTCTTATAAACATCCTTTAAGTACTGAAAGGGCACAATGAGGTCTCCATGAACTCTTCTCTTTAGTGTGAACAATTCTCTCATCCTATCTTGAAGTGGGAGGTGTTCCATCCCTCCAGTCATTTTCGTGGCCATACTTTGGATCTGCTCCAATGGACCCATGTCTTTCCTATACTGAGGGCTTCAGGTGTTGTACACTGTATTAAGAAAGAATCAAGTCTCTGTAATACTGTATGTACCATATCTCAAAATTAAAACTGACACACAAGTCTATTATTTCAAATCAGACTCAGATAACTGGATTGTTATTGTTTTCAAGAAAACCTTGTGTCATCTTTTATAGTAGAAAATTTATCCAAAAAACATGTCACAAAAAAGAGGCACTCCCCAAACCAATTAAACTTTTAAACAAATACTCCCAAAGTACATTTTTAAAGAAATGTGTATCATTTCTTAACTTTTGCATTTGAAATATCTTTATCATACTCTGAAATATGACAGAAAGTAATGTTGTGTTATACGGAATGTAAAGTCACAGTGAAAGAGGAAGATGTGGAAGATGAAAGAACAGGAAATTTCAAAAAGGGTATTAAGTTTGCTTTCATCAATCTCTGCAATAGACTACCTCCTCCAATACTTCTGTTCTCAATTCCCATTTTCTCTAAGTGTTATTGTTATATAACACCTTTAAAATAAAGCAACCAATACCAAACAAACCAAAAGCTGCATGCCCCAGTAACATTTTTTTCCAGTGACTGCGTAACTTAAGATAGACTATATCTTGTTTTCTTTTGTAGCTCTTGGCTTCCTCAGTATGTGATACAGTTAGAAGGCATATATAAGCCAAGTACTGCAGGTTGCTTCCTTCTGTGAGGCAAATATAAGTACAAAACCTTTAGAATTCAGATATCCATCTGGAAAGATCACCCAGTTGCTATGACAAAGTCCCTATGCATTTGAAGACCCCATTATCATGCTGAATTTTAATTCTTCCTCTCAGTTTCCTTTCTGTTTAAATCACCCATTTCACTGAAATGTGCACCTCCTGCTAAGCCAATATCATGCTCACCTCAGCCTCAGAAAATACATATCTACTTTCTCTAAGTGTCATTTAACTATTTTATGTGCATATATTTAACTATTTTATGTGTTAAATATTAGAATAGTCCTAAACTAAACTATGCAAACAAACAAAACCAACCCCCCACCAGAATCTTAAAATAGTAGATTCAAAAAAACATTCTCTGTTTTCAATCAGTTGGCATAACAATACTTGTTCTGCATCTGAACTTTGGTATTCTCAGTTTCTGCTTTCAGGCTGAAGAACAGACATACTGTGAGGTAAGGTGGTTGTGGTACTTTCTTAGAATATATTAAAAAAAGTGTTTTCAAGCTCCTTTAGATTGAAGCCAATGTACAGCCAGTTTCTCTGACTTCCTAAGAAATATCTACTGATAGGTTAGTATGTAAGTCATTCTTTCTATGCCTTTATCCACATGATATGTCGTATGAGTATCTGAAATTACATTCTCAGGAAACTTTCAAGACAAACTGGGAGAGTCCTTTTAAATGTAAGAACCAGTGTCAGAAAATCCTGGAAGGAGTCTACCTAGTAGTTTTGATTTTACTAGCAGTACAAATGAGTTTCTGTATATAAACCCCAAATTAGACAACAGTTTGGTGTACTGGATGCAATTCTAGATAGGAAAAGTGAGTCAGCATATATAAAAGTTATTCTTTTAGGTATCAGGTGGAAAAAGAAAAAAAAACCAACAAGGATAAGCATGAGAAGCTTAATAAATCAGGAAATATTAATTAATTTTCTGGAGATGTTACCAATGTCAGAATACATCATTAAGATAAAATTTCCATAAGTTAAGTATCTCAGGCTCCCTTCAGGTTATAAGGTTACTAAAAACAGTGCAGCACAACAGCTAGCCACTTGACTCAGTATATCAAATGCAACTGAATTGTTGCAGTGAGAATCTTCAAGGCACTCAAAATATGTCTTGCAGTTATCAGATGTCTTTTTTTTTTTAAAGCTTGTTTGTGTCCCTGATGATGACAATTCATGACCCCATAACAACAATTTTTAAATCGACCCAAATCCTACTTTACAGCAACCAGAATTCATCCTCAATATAACTAAAAGACAGTTATCAAGCAACTCAGAGCCCTAACCCAACAAATGGACTTCATAGAGCCCAAAAAGCATGCTGACCTTTAATGCATCTCTCTAGGCCACTACCCTTGCGAACTCAAAAAGAGTAACTTATGAGTAATTCAGTTCAGCTAACTGTACTAGCTGAAGAATAGACATTCTCTGAATTTCATTTTCTGCAATTCAGACAGTGTGCTTTGGTTTAACTATCCCACCTGCCTAAGAACTTTTTTTATTTTCTAAGAGAGAAGCTCTTTGAAGTGAGAAACAGGAGGAAATTAGAACTGAAACATTTGTTTCACAAAGCATGAAAAAGGAAAATTCATTAAGAGGTGTGACAGTTAAATCCTGCCTTTCACATATTTGGTTTAAGTTTAAAAGAAATATGTAAACAAGTGAGAGGTCTAGATTTAAAATAGATAGTATGCCTATACAGGCAGTAGTCAAGAAGCATAAAGGCTATTTTTGGAACAGACCACAGACCAGTAGACTTACTAGCATGATACCTGGTGTGCATTTACAACTCTTGCCTGTTTAACATGGACACATGAATTCGGAAAAAGAGAAGTCTCTTACCCTGAAATGTTGGAACAATAATGGAGCAAATACATAATCAAGGAAAACTCAGAAATGTTTATTGCTATTGCAGTATGAATGACTGTTTATTCCCTTTTAATTTTGCTGTCTAAAATTTAGGTTTCCAAGTCTAAGGTAGCTCTTTATTTGCCCATTATAATCATAAGAGAGGGTAGTGTCTCAAGTCACTTCCTCACATTAAATCTTTCTCTGGTTGGGAAGAATTGCCATCTTGAAGAGCTTTCTCTCTTCACTGTTGTGTATACAACAAGTTTAACATAAGCACTTTATGCTATCCTAGCTGTCTTAAAGCAGCTCTTCCTGGCCTCCAGCTGCCTCTCCAGAATATGGATTTTATGAAACTTGTGTCATAACTGTCACCAACTGGCCTCCAAATCTCCATTTTCAGACATCCTAGAGCATCTAAAATTGAGAGCTGGAGGAAGGCAGGATGTTCATTTGTACCTGAATAACACTCAGTTTTGATACCCTTTGGCTCAAAATATAACAGTGCTAGTAACAGGGTACATGTTTTGTACAAAGCCTTAGGACTTAGGCTTGTCAGACCTGCTCTCTGATCCTTTATTGACCTTCCTGCAGCTTTGTTTCACTTGTTTTAACTGTGACAGTGCTTTTCTAATTTACCAGACAGTTTGGTTTGCTTTTGAATATCTTACGAACAATGTCACCAACATTTTATGATGATAATAATAGCAAAGAGAAAGAGGTGCCTGGAATTAGAGCACAGACCTTGAGAAGTGGGGACACAGGATGTGGGGTAGAGATGCACAACTGTGAGATGATACGGGACAGGGTGTAAGCTTACACTGGAGACCTCACAACTGTAAACTATGGGCATTTGTTGAGACTTTTTCACTATAGAATGATTCTTTCTTTTTCTGTAACAATTGGATCTGAATTAATAATTATTCTTAGATTAAATTGTTAAAATTTCAGTTATACTAGCA
Source organism: Sakesphorus luctuosus (assembly GCA_013396695.1). NCBI lineage: Eukaryota > Metazoa > Chordata > Aves > Passeriformes > Thamnophilidae > Sakesphorus > Sakesphorus luctuosus. The sequence goes on from VWZD01008763.1 coordinate 131,361, forward strand.
ACAAATGATTGGTTGTGTATATAAGGTGATTCCTCTTTGCCCATAAACAAGATTTTGATTGTTAGCAGTTTGCACAGTGAAATTCTTTTCCCATTGACAGCTGAGACTTGGTGCCTGACTTTAGATGGTAACCTTTAGGTATAACAGACTGTTTCCTATACAGTCTGCTTTTCAAATATTTACAAAGATCTCAGATATGGGACTGGCAAACAAGGCAATTGTGAAATAAGTAAGCCTGAAGATTTCATCTGCAGCAACTGGAAGCCACAAGAATTTTAAGCAGTCATTAATAGCCCATATAAAATTATGTTTACATAACTGAAACCAGTCCAATTGGTATTCACTGCGACAATTAGGCTAAAAAAAAATCAATTAAAAAAATTGGTAAGGTTTAAAGATGAACAAAGCAGGACCTAGACTTCGCCCCACTGCCCCAAAATTTTTTAATGTAATGAAATTCTCAAACATCTGAAGTTAAGCCAGGCTTTGAATTAAAGTAATATTTTCTATAGCTTGTGTTATATTCCCCTTGCCCTGAATCTTTAAAGGTCGATTTTGTATACATCCTTGTCTTGGGTTGAGCTGGCAAAATGCCAACTGTCCAAGACAGAGTGAAAAGGGAAGAAGAGGGAGAGGGAAAAAAACACTCTGCTGGTTTAGAGGTAAACCAGCAGGAGAAATGAGCTCAACACGAGAGAAATTATAAGTCAGAGCTACAATTTAATAATAACAATACAGTAAATACACTGACACAAAGGGAAATTGCTGTCAACTCCCAAAACCCAGCCGTATAACCCAGTGCCCTGGGGTACAAACCCAAAGGGGTTTGTTAGCCTTGTGCTGAGACCCACGTGGTTCCCCCAAGTCCAAAGCAAAAGGAAGTGAAAAACCTGTTGGTGCAGGTGATGGCTGTAGTCTGGTTGAGAGTGGTGGTCTCTTCCTGTTGAGGTCCTGCTGCTCCTCTGGGTCCGACGAGAGGTTCCTGAGGTCTTCTGACCCATCCCTTTTGTACCCTCAGGGAGCACTCAGTCCCTCCCCCAGGGCGGGGACTCACACAATGGGTGATTAACTCTGTGAGTCATGGGGTATTTTTGGACTGTTGATGGCCCATTAGCACCTACGCCCCCTCAGGCTGGGAGTGGAGGTGCTAACGACTCCCTGGGAAGCTGCTGCAAATGGGCCATTGACCTTGGGAATGAATAGAGGGGGTGGAATACACAGCTTTGATCACCCCCCACACAGTGACAACTGGTCCCACCTGCTGAACTAGGACACCCTCCAAACTAGGTTTATGCTTAAAATAACTATATGTATTTATACAGAAAAGAGAAAATCAAGAGAAAACTACAATATAACACACACTTACACAAGTTATATATAACAAGAAATAAGATCCCACTCCCCAGTTAATACTAAGTCCGTTACTCTAGATCTATAGGTACTCTAAAAGACACTTATCAAGAAACAGAAAGAGTAACAACAAAATGTTTCTACTTCCCTGAAACTCAAACAAAATGCAAGCAGTGGCAGCAGGACCAAGGCCTAGCACAGCAAAAGAACTCCAACAGGTTTTGTCTGTACTTCAGCCAGATGGAAACTGACTAAGCCACTCCCACACACTGGATTTTACCTCTTTTGAGATGATGTAATATGGTATGGAATGCAATATTATTGGCTAAAAGAAGTCAGCTGTTAGCTAGCCCAGCTCAGCTCAAGTCAGCTGACAATCCCAGGCCTGGTCTGAACTTTAAAGCCTAAATTTAGGCCTATCAGCTAAACCCAAAACAATCCTATTTCAAAGACTGCAAATTTCAGTCCTGTTAAGGGTAAACTTGGTTTGAAAAATGAAGATCTGAAGATTTTTATATCCATAATGTGCCATAAATCAATGGCTCCTTATTATTGTAGTACACTCATATATCATGGTGATAACTTCTAGATAGACACAGACTCTGAGAAAGAGAATATCTTGCTAATAGCAGAGGACAAAAAACCAAACACCGATAACCCATCCAATTAATGAAGGAATTCAATTTTTTAGACAATGTGACCCACATAGTGTTTTTAAATGTAGTTTACAAGAGTGTCTGCTGAAATCGGTATCATTTGATTTATTGTAAATGTTAATTACTTTATGTGACTAAGCATATGACATATTCTTAGAACAGTTTCCTGGGCATAACTTTGTAAATTTAAAACGCCATTTTATTCAGTCTGAGAGACTTAATCAGTGCCAAATTAGTATTAATTTGTTTAAATCTCTTATTGTCATGCTTATGTTTTTACAAGGTCTGAATGTGTATGTGAATGTGTTTGTATGATTTCTTTTACATTTTGAACTGAGATTTTCTAAGGAAACAGGCTAACAGCTTTGCTGACTTCATTGGGATTTTTCATTTAGGTCCTTTCATCTCCATTTAAATCATTCAATTTTGTTACTACTATTAAAAAAACTCTTGAAAACAAGATATATAGAAAATAGTGAAAATATATCACAAAAATTTGATATTTGACTATCCAGATTGTAGACATGGAACACTAAGACAGTTTACAAGTGCTCTCTCTGATTAGTAGGGGAAAAAAGACCCTTCTAGGGCACAGCTAATATGACTGATCTTGGACATTTCATTTGGGATGAAATGAATCATGCCCGGAAGTGTTTATTTCTCTTCATAGACTGTGAATGGAGCCTATCAGGACAAGCTCACTAAAATTCTTTATTTTTTTTTCCCTTTTAATCCAATCAGTGCCACACTTGTACATGATTTTAGGTGGATCATTCTGCTTGACTACTGCATTATTCTGTTCTTATTTCTTTCTGGAATGACTAATTCATATTACTTAAATTTTTACCACTGAAATATGGTTAACACAGAGGCAAACTTTCATTTTAGCTTTATATATAATTATTTTGTTTGTTTATTTATTTATTTATTGAAGTTAATGTTTTAGAGAACAAGAGATGAAAGATCTTCAAGAAATTCAGTACTGATTTCTAATTATTTGATTATCATAAATGACACAATTGGTGCATGCTGACTTTTAAAGTTACAAAATAACCTGTATTTTAAATACAAGTAATAGTTCTTTTTCTGAAAAATTTATCTTAAGTATTCACTCTTAAATTCAGGACAGTGGTCTTAGTCTTGTTACAGAAAACCTAAGTTATGTGTCGGATACAGTAAATAGGTAATTATCACATGATATCTTTAAGAAAATTATTTTAAAACTTCACTGGCAGAGATTATTATCCAAATTTTCCACAGAATTATTATTATTCAAAGGTACCTGGTAGTAATATTTGTAATTAATAGTGAATGCAATTTTCCATTACTTAAAATGCATTCCAATATTTGAAATGCATTCAGCTAAAAATAATAACAGACTTTTTAAAGAGAGAAATCCAAGGCTGGGATCTGTAGAATTGCAGCTAAACCCCCTAATAGTACAGAGAATTGGAAGCCTGAGAATCAAGAAAGGCTCTTGTACTTGAAAAAACTGGGCTGCAAAAAACCCTGAGTAAACACCCTGTGTGATTATTTTTTTGTCAACTACACTTTGACAACAGATAAGAGGTGTAGAAAGATATGAAAAGGTACATGTAGTAAGTGTGACTAGGTTTGTAAATACACAATCAGCTTGCATGCAAACACATATGTGTATAGGTATACATATATATGTATTTGTATATACACATAAATATGTGCACATATATTGATAGCTGCATACATAAGCTCATATGTATGTATAAATGGATGAAAAGAAGTTTAAGATACATCACTTATTTCATGTCAGGTATTATACATGACATATCTGTATATGTCACAAATATTAATCTTTCTTTTAAAATCCATGACAGCATGATCTAGATTTCTTCTGGTGAGGTAGCAAAACATATTTCTGAGTCAGTTCTTACTTTCCAGAAAATGTTGTCTTGAACAGCAAACATCAAAACAATAAATTGTTGATGACCGTATCTAGTGGGGAAAAAAATAAAAGAGACAAAAATTGAAATGCATGCATTAAAAATGCTACATGTATCAATGTGATTCCATTCAGATTCAAAGTAGTAGCAAAAAAAANATTGAAAATCAGATCCCTTGTTTCTCATCTCAAAATTCATCTCTGCAGTTTTACATACTTCAAGCCACAGTGGACTCTAGAAAAATCGTAGCTAAGTCTCCTATTAACAAGTTACGTGTGGCTGCTCAAAATTTACTTTCTGTAGTGAACAAATGCATCAAGATTCAAGGAATTCCTGTTAGCTTAGATGATTAGTTTCTTCCTGAAATCGGTTTTGATTTTTGTCAAAACAGTTAAACATGCATTTTCACCTATGTTTCCAGATCCCTCACAATTTTTAATGCTGTCATACATTGAAGATACATTGGTATTTTATCTAGCTGTTTGGAAATTTAGCCTCTGAAAAATTCCAGAACTTGTTTTTGGCTTGATTCCAATTCAGTACATAATCACATAAAATGAATAGCTCTTAAAATATATTTCGTTCTTTGGATATTCAATATATACTCTAAAGGACTGGAAAAGTATCAGAGAAGTTCATGAAAAGACTCATTGCAAAGAGATAAAACAGTAGATCTTGCTGTCATGAAATGTTAGTTCCACTGGCAGCATATAACAAATATAGTTTACATTAAAATTCATTTTTAACATTAAATATCTTGTGTGGCTGGAACTTATGCACTTTACATATAAAACACTTTAAAGGTCAGGAAATCAATCACCCATGTTTTACTTGTCATGTCTATTAGTTTAAGCCAATATAAAATAATGAATACTTCTTTGTATTACAGTTCTGTCTTGGCCTGATTGATCCTCTATAAAGCTATTATAAAGGTCAGAATATGATAAGTCAAAGACTATTGGGGAGCAGGAGGGTGCAAGGTAAGATAAACATGTCACCTATTCTGGAATGGAATCAGATTGTTTCCTATATTTGGAGGTAAATATTAGATAAAACCAAACCATTTTGGTGTTAAAAGTTTTTCATTGTATGACTTTATTGTATTTTCATTGTGTAACTTTAGTTTTCATGATTTAAACAGGTGTATGGCAATATTATGACTAGATTGATCCTTCTAAATGTGAGATAGATTGTTAAAAGCATTCTTTCTTGCAAAATTACTTACATGATATGACTGCATGTTGGATGCTTATGCAATCATTGTTATGTGCATAGTGGGTATTCTAAGCATGTGGGAAAAGAGTAGATTTGAATTTAATTTTAACCCAAATTATATAATTATTTATACTGTACAAAATCTATGTGCAATACATTGAATAAATTTTGGCATTGATATAAATACACATAGGTATGTAACAACACAGCACATATACACTTGAATATAATATTTACATCAGTTATATATGAAACCATGACTGGGTAAATAGGTAGGGTGAGGCAACAGATATATTATATATATATACAATATATATTTTATATATATATATATACACTCTGGAATTATTGAAGTAGAGAAAAATCAGGGTTTATGGTGTTACTTTAAAATTAGTAATTATTTTTATGTCAATAACCACATATTATGCAAATAAACACAGACAAGTTTTAGTATTTCTCATTGCACTCCCCATGAATTATTTTAACAATCTATACATAGAATTATTTCATGCAATTAGTTGCTAGAATTATATGATAATATAGCAGTATTTTTTATTATTTTCTGAGACTGTTAAAGTGATCAAAGGTGTGTACCCAATAAGAAACATAAAATTAATTTACTAGAATCATTTCAGGTCCCTTCTATTTCAAGAATGAACATCCCAGTTTTATGACAGCAATGAAATACTGGAGGAAAAAAGTTCATTATATAAAAATTAATTTTTAAACATTAAAAAATAGATAATGTGAATGAATAAACATAAGCACACACACTTGAGTGTCATTGTATGGTTTTACTGAACAGTTTAAAGTTTTATTACTCTCATTGAAAAATAATCAATTGAAAATAAAGATTTAGGAAAATATACTTCAAAAATAAGTTTTCAAAATGTTTCAGGAGTTTCTTTGATATTTCTAGAATTTTGTATTCCCTGTATTGAGCTTGAAAGTGTCAAAAGAAATATTATGAGATTATTATATTATCTTTCTTTTTTTGTATCTACCAAGACTGTTTACTGATTTTGTACAAAATTTGTGAATAGCTTCAGTTCTCTAGATTTATTTCTCATTAAATCTGTATTTCCTAAACAATCTGAGAAACTACCTTATTTTGTAACATCATGGCTAGGATTCAAGAATGAAGTTTTGGGAAGGGCTCTACCTCTGTGGGTGTGTCCTTTGAGCCTGCGTAGTTGATTTTTTAGGTGAGGCACAGATTGCGCAGAACTGGCCTCACCCTTTAACTCCTCAGGTTCATCTGCCATGGCCAAGCGAGTTTGGACGGTGACAGTGAAGTCCTCAGGACTAGAACCTACAGCCCCTGGTATTCTCAGGAAGTCTCCCATCCAAGTACTAACCGGGGCTGACCCTGCTCAGCTGTTGAGATCTGGCGGGATTGGGTGTCAGGGTGGCATGGCTGTAGTTCTTATTTTGTATAGGTATATGACTACTAGATTATATGTATTTGTGTACCAATTTATAGGAACAACTTATAATAATGCTCAAAATTTGGTTTCCCAAGTTATACTATAGAGACCTAACTATTAAAAGTAAGTAATCAAGCCATCAGAAAAAAAAGAAAAAAAATTAAATTGAACTGTGGGAGAAAAAAAGTCTTTTGGTTCTTCATGTTCATTTCATACATTCTCTGTGCTTGTTATCAGGTGGCAAAATTTAAAGAAAAAATATTTTGCAGAAATAAATTTTCTCTGCTTTTCAGTGATTGAATAATATTTTTACTAGTTGTTAGGCAAAACAATATATTTTTCTGTATTTATTTCATGTAGTTTGATGTGTTTATCTTGTGCAGGGAATTTTTAAGTTCTGTACAGAGATTGAACAGGATCTAGGAGTCAATGAAGAAAGTGAAAGGAGAAGAGAGACAGAGGATTTTGCAAAGAACTTTGCTAGATGTCCTCTTTGATTTCTAATTAAATGAATTTATTTCATATCCCAGTAGAACTTATCATCTTCAATAAAACTTATGATGAAGTGAAAGCAAACATTAGGTTTGTGATTGAACACCTTAAAATAATTTTCTATAGGAAAATATTGAATGAAATCTACTGAACTCTGAAATATGGACTTATTCCTCAACACTCTAGTTTCTTTTAAATTGTATGAAACAATATAAACTATTTTAAAAAGTGCAAAATTAATTTTATCATTTTTTATTAATTTTATTCCTGAGCTGTTATTTCCACAATTCCACAGAAAATATTGTTAAAATAGAAAATAAATGCAATCAAATATTAAAAAATAAAACAAAAAAGAACCACAAAACCAATCAAACCAAAACATCCCAAAAACAAAAAGCCCTGCCCACCCCAACTAAGCATGTCAAATAAAAGAACCCCAGGAATTAAGGTAAAACTGAAGAGTTCAGGTTAGATGTCTGGATTTTGGAAGGGGTAGAGTTATTAAGCCTTTGTTGTTATGACGTACTGTTATAACTGCTTTCTTGTTTTAACTTGAAATGGCCTGAGACAAGAGAATTACTGCAAATTTCTTGTACTGTCAGAGGTAGGAAAAAGTAAGTAGGTGGAGAGTAGAATTTCAAAATGTTGATTAATACGAATGCCCTCTCAACAAAATGCACAAAGGATACATGAACATGTGATACAAGCAAGAACAAGAAAAGCTTAATAGTTTTCTCCTACCTAAGTTAAGTTTTCTTAGAGGATCTTCACTCTGTAAAAGGTCACTTTCTTGTTTTATATAATGAGAGGATGTTTTGTTTTGCATATATGTTGAATCCATGTATTTTACAATGTTTCTAGAAATTATTTGGAAAAAAGCCTATATTTTATTTACACTTAAAGTGCTTGATTGCATTATTTAGTGTATAAATTACTCTATGAATTGGAGTATTTTTTATATAGTTTTTAATGAATTGCTGATTGATTTAATATTGTCAACTTCTTTCTCCAAAGCAAAAAGTTACAGTTTTTACTGAAGAGAATCTAATTTTGTTTTGGACAAACAAAACTAAACTCCTCAACATTTGTTCCATTTTTTTTTTTTTAAATCGCCTTTTGCCATTATATCTCTTTGACTACCTGCACAATCACTTATTTCAACTTAATATCAGAATATGAATAGAATAGGAAGAGCTAGTTCACTTCACAAAGAAAAGTATATAGACACATTTTTTCTCTCATAACACAGTCCTCTTTCTCGGTGTTAATAAACCTTCTAGAATTACTTCCCTACCATTTGGAACTAATGCCAGGTGAAGAGTTCTTGTTTTAGTTGTATTGATGTTATTACTAGGTACTAATAGAAGGTAACTTGAGAACTTTTTTGAACACAGTCATGGACAAAATGCACATGGGCAACCTATGCAGGGAAGCAGTACAACTGTATGAGAAGCAGTTTTTATATCTACCTTCTCAGCATGCAGCAATTAGAGGATGGCATCTTACAGCCCAGGCTGTGTGAAACAGTTCATCTCTGTGAGAGCAGAATGTAGGTAACAGACATAAACACTGAAGGGAATGTAGTTCTGAGCTACTGAGTACTTGATCAAACAGGCAACTCCAAAAACATGCCTGGAGGAATATATTGAAAAGATTATTGGGTTACTTAGGTGCACAGTGCACCTATGCTATCACCATTACTCAGGGCTTGGAGTTTTAGGCACTTCTCTCATTCTACAAATAAATAAACTGCCAGAGGCCTTGATGATAATTCAGATCAGGTTTATACTTTAACCTAATAATAAAACTCTGTTAAAGAGATATTAATTACTTGATTAAATAATTTTCTACTCTACTAAACAATCAAAATCAGGCATTTAGAATTATGGTGTTAATGGTAATTAGTATAATATATACAACTTTGTTAATTTTGGCAGAACTATGATCACTCAATACTATATGAATGAAATACAGAGTTTTGTACAGGGTATTTCTTAAACTTCTTAAAAAGGCAAAACAGTATCTCAGCTGAATTGGTATGGTCATTATGAGATAAATTCTGACACTGGAATACTACAAAGGAAAGGCACATCAAACTTTTTTGTGTGTACCTTATCACAGAACTGAGAGCTTCATTATTTTTTGAAGGTTAAAATCTCATTAATTACAGGTTATAAATCCACACATGTTAAAAGAAATATTTCTATGTAACAGAGCTACCAGTTTTACATATTTTTGAATGATGAGAGTATAGAATTGACCACACTATGGACTGCTACAAATTCCACAGATACCTCTAATCCATACCTCAATATATATATTTTTTTCTAACATAAGAAATGCAATGTAACAAAAAGATATAATTTAAAAGTCTATTTTCAAAAAAAAGAAACATGTAGGCAATATATAATTAGAAAGAACACCACTAATCAATGAGTGTAATGAACTTTAAAAACTATTTTATAGATTGATTAAACTCTGACTTAAAATAATACCAGTTGTTTTGGCATAATGTCTTGAATGATTACTTTGAAAGCATGAATGAATTCAGGTTGAATTAGTGTTATAGCTGAAGCCTGCAGTGAAACACTCCCCCAAAACAATGACTTGATCACATCCTCCCAGCACTACCTGACTAATATGAGCAGGAAAACAAGCAATAGATGGACTTGGCTTTACCATTGCTGCTAACACTGCTGCAAACACTACAATCAAACCACATTAAACAGCAGGTTCATGTAGGTTTATATCCTGTTTAAAACGTTAGCCAAAAGTAGATATTTGGGGAAAAATCACAGAATCATTCAGGTTGAAAAAGACCTCTAAGATCATCGAGTCAAACTTTAACACTGCCAAAGCCACCACTAAACTATGCCCCTAAACACCACATCTACGTGGATCTGAGATTAGGACAAATATGTGGTGGTAACGATCAGAATAGTCTCCAAGGTCGCACAGGTTTTGTCTCAAGAACTTCTTAATATGATTTCCATGTAATTAATAATGTTCCTTGAATTGTTTTTCTATGAACTTTTCTATTTCCTTTTTGAAAACAAGTTGCTTTTTTTTTTTCATTTTCAGTATCCTGTAGTAAAAGCTACTCATTGGAAAAGGATTCATTTGGTCTATCTGTTTTAAATCTGCAATTGGATAGGTTCATTTGAATGACCATAGTATTTGTAAAGACTGTTGTTAATTGTACCATACATCCTTCAATCACTTCTTTCTTTGGGAAACTTCTTAAGTCCTTTTAAATAAATGGTTTCACTGCTGAGTATTAATTTCCATCTTCTGTCGTATCAAATTTCAATTCCCATATCTTCTGCAAAATAACACTAAATAAGACCCTGAGATTAGTTCAGTTGGTTAGAGCATGGTGCTAATAACACTAAGATGGTGGGTTTGATCCCTGTATTGGCCTTTCACTTAAGAGTTGACTCTTTGGTCCTTGTGGGTACCTTCCAACTCAGAATATTCTGTGTCTCTATTTCTGTGAAATCTGGCATCCACTCCATATAAATTGCTTCTCAATTTTCTTTACATTCTAAATGTATTCTAAAACACATACCTAACTTCCACTCCTTGGTAAAGGTGGCTTCCAGAAAAGGATTCAGTCAAAATGAAACATCTGTTTTGGTTTTAGACCAAAATTCAAATTTCAACTTCTTTTCTGTAACATTTACCAAGAAAACTTATTTCAATATTTATATACTTGAAATTGTATGTTACATAAACTACTTGCAGGTATTCCATACAGGTTTGTGTATTCAAACTTGACACATGCGTTTCAAGAGAAAATTTAGTATATTTTTGTCAAACATTATAAGAGTTAAAAGATTGAATATGATATATCCAGTGATAATATTGTAACATTTGGTGAAGTGTTTTTATCTACTGAGTACTTAACTCATTTTTAGTCATATGACTGAGTTAAACACATGAATCTGAAGACATCAATCACTAAAATGATTGCATTGTAGTTAAGGACAACAAAGGAGAGAGCAGAAAGATGATAAATGTTTTTAATTAGTCACATTTTAAATCACTTTTCTCAGTGAGGAAAGATGTGTTCCTGGTGGCAATACTTTCTCACTTTTTTCAAAGTTTTTCTTTTGAAACTCAAATGGTCATCAGAAGATAAAGGTCAAATTTCTAGATGTTTTGTCCTTTGTGGAGTTTTTGTTTGTTTGGGTTTTTTACTCAAGTATCTGTTCTTCAAGAAGTCCCTTGTACAAAACTGTTGGAAAACTGTGAAAGGCCTTTTTGCTATATCTGTTTAAAGCTTCTTTAGGATGACTACATGGGATTTTTCAGTTATATTTATTGCAATTGGAAACAAAATCAATGTAGTGTGGCAAAGTACTTCTAAGGAGTTGAATTTTGGAATGTTGTACTTACTTCAACCTTGGACTTGAGAAACATCACATTTTGGTGAGGACACCGTCACTTTCTTGCCTGTGTTCACTATTCTTTTAAGATAACTGAACTGAAAAGAAGAGTAAAATTAGTTTTGAAGGTTTTGGGGGGGTTCATTTGTGAAATTAAGAGATTGCCTTTAAAATAAAACTGTATATCAGCTGCAAGTAAAAGTTCACAAACCTGTTCGATGTTCATATCTTAATAGCAATGTATTGTTCAGTGTGACTGGGCAACCTCCTCACCTTTCTGTGTGGTGTGAATGTAACACTTCAGTCCCAGAAGCAGCAGGCTCACAGCTCAGCCAGGAGATTTACCTTAATATATATATATATTTAGGGTTCTTTCATACCTCAAGATAATGTCAAGAGATCAAGCCATGGACTTGTTCTGAAGGAATTTCTTTATTAATTTAGGGGAGAAAATAAGGGAACCTGACAAATGTTAAAAAGGGCACTACACAAGCTTGACAGTGTTCCACCACAGTATCAACCCAGCACATATTAATCAACAACACTTAAGTCAAAATCCAATCCTTCCAAGCTACCCAAAGAATCAAGAAAGACGCAAAGAAAGAGAAGCAGAGGGAGCAAGAAGAGAGAGAAGAAAGAGGGAGAGATAGATCATAAAGCTACTACTGAAACTTTGTGGCAGATCAGCTCTCACATATCCAGATGGCAGGGATGCGACACATGCGAAACATATGCCTTTGGTTTTATCTGTTCTGGTCTCCACCCCTAGGCCACTCTGGGGTCCCAGGCCAGGGTGATGGGCTGTGTTCTCACTGTCCCTGCCCATCTGAGATGTGTCACGGGCTCCAGGACTTGTGGGGGGTTATAGTTTTCCCAGGCTGTTTGTGACTGGCAGCTGCTCCAGGGCTTCCCTGTGTGGGCTTCAGGCCCTGCCATGAGGCATATGATGACACCTCAGCTCTGTGAAGGTTTGACCCATCCCTTCCCCTCCACACATGCACATGCACCCCCACATAAGGTTGTTCTGACCCAATAATCACTGATCTGGTGTATAACAATGAACCAAAGGAAAAAAAAAACTCGCAAGATTCTTACCCTATGACCTGAAATGGAAATTTTTGTTAGATTTATATTTTTTGCAGAATCCTGAAAAAGCAGAAGCTTAGTATCTTATTTTGTTTTCTAAACCAATATTCACTTTTTGCCTCAATGTAATTCTAACAATAATTCAATTTTTGTATTTTTTTTTCTAAATTGCAGCATTGAACAACTTTATTGATATTCCATTTAAGATGTCCTACATGAATTTCCCTATTAGCATATGGGGTTTCCTTAGATCCATGAATGATAATTTAGAACTTTGTTCCAACATTCATGAAAATAATATTCTGGGGTTTTACTTTGATTTTACATTCACAGAGAATATCATAAACAGCATAGGCTTCCCCTTACTTTCCTTTCCCTTCCATATCTGTATATATGCATACATACAAATAAAGTTGTGCATATTAAGCCAATCACAAAATTACAGAAGCTTCTTCGTTCTTAGTATGTACAATGAACAGTAGCAAGATTCATAGCATTGAATCACTGTCAAGATTTACACTTCATGAAACAGAAGACAGAGATGGATTAGGATGAAACCTTTTATCCAAGACACCGAAAGTGATCAAGATCTTAATTCTCAACCTTTATAAAAAGCCATAGAAGGAAATGGGAAAATTGGAGGAGTTTTTCACTCTCCAGTAGATTGGACAATGTATCTATACACTGTATTTCACTGTGTCTATAGTTTTGATTCTTATGTGTTTCTCCTCAGAAGAATAAGTTAGTTTCCTGAAATTTTCTATGTAATGGATCATTCCATTATCATGTCGAAAACAAACCAAACAACCTATGAAGGCAATATTAATCCATGTCTTTTAAAATCTGACGTACCTATATAATGTCACCCTTCAAATCAGCTAAGAATTAATAACAAATACGGTAAGCAAGGCTTCTTATTACTAATGCTTGTCTCTCCATGTGAAATATCTGGAAGCATAATTAAAAACTATTTTCATAAACATTAAAGACCAAATGACATAAAAAATCCTTTGAGTTTCTGGTGTATTTTTTCATATTAGTCTGTTGACTCACTTTTAAAGCACAATAATTCATAGCAGTGTTCTGAGTGTTTCATATAAAGATTTGAGAGGATGTAATGTATTAATAATTACTCTAAGCAATGCTTTTCTTCATAGTAGAATCCTGTCAAATTCACATGTAGAGTGTCATCTTATTTTTTAAGGTTTATAGTCTATGAAATGGAAAATACTTCAATATGTATCAAAGGTACTACAAATTTTCTTATCAATCTATAGCCATCCAGAATTTCAACACTTTGGTTACCCACATATAATTGTGTACGACACAAATTCAACAAATTGCTGGTATCCATCTGGAGTAGCAGTAAAAGTTCATCATCTTAAATAGCTTTAAAACCTATGTGTGATCACCTGAATAAAGTCCTTTTGTCTTTCAAACTTTCATTTCCACACATTTTTCACAAAAGCATTTGGAAATATCTCCTTTTAAGCTCTTAAAAGATTAATAGTACTTCTAGGAAACATAATTCAATTTCATTAGTATGACACTTAAGAATCATATAGAAATATGCTATCTAATAAATACTGTGAAAATATTTACAGATCAAATAACTTGAAAATCAAATCCTTCTTTTGTTAAGAAGTGTAATTTTTTTTTAAAGCCTCAAAACATTTTTGAGGAGAAGTCTGATATTATAAAAACAAATTTAAAATCTCAA
>VWZD01008763.1:146221-158362 GCA_013396695.1 Sakesphorus luctuosus
TTATGAAATACTTAGATAATTTGTGCTCCCTATGTGTGTACTAGATCTATGTGATGTGTTCTGGAGAGCAATCAGACAGAAGAATTATGAGTTTAGATGTCTTCAAATTTTGCATAAATATGTAATTTGATAATACCAGTCAGAAACATTAGGTTGTTTGCCAAGTAAATCACAAACACTCCATTAATGTCAGGCTGACACAGCTTCATAGCCTGGGAAAACTGCTCCTAAGAACACCTCTGGTACTATAAATAGTTCATTACTAAATCTTATGCATTAGACTTTAATCACAAGGTGGTTTGACTTAATAGAAATGAGCAACCACATTTTGGTAATTACTGAATTTTCATGAAATTTGGGTATTGCAAATGAAATTGCACAACAAACATATATGTGGTTTCCATGTAACATGTAAGATACTTTAGATGTTAAGTAAGACTTCTGTCATCTGAAAAAACAGCATATACACTGTTAAGTACTGAATATATTGAAGCAAACATGCATTTAAACACTTCTTTGGTAATTTTGTCCTAAATTCCTCAGTGTTTTTTAGCCACTATGACTGCTAAATAGATTTTTTTTTTAATACGTCAAAACAACTGCAAGCCTTTGTTAAAAAAAGCTAATAGAATACAGATAAAATATTAGCTTTATGAGGAATTGCATATATAAGGAAAGAAGTGACCTTCTGAATCTTTGCATATCAGAGTCTAGAGTGACGTGTTCTTTACCATACAGGAAATAAAAAGTCTGTAAATCATTCCTTTTTCTTTAGTATTGGGCTATAACTTCTCAGTAACATTTTTCAAGCTAAATACAAAAATAAAATGGACATTTTTATCTGTACTAAAATAGAATAATAGACACGCCCATAGACTATTCAAATTCTATTACCACAAATAGAATTAAAAATAGGTTTATAGAGTAGGGCTATGTTGTTGTAGTGTTTGCATTAATGACAACAGAAAAACAAAAAAAAGAGAAATATGTTGGGTTTGGTTTTGTCAAACATCAACACTGTCAACAAGTATGTGCTTAACAAAACCCTATTACTACATAAGCATCATTTCAGTATGGAAAGACATGTGAACTATGTCTCACTGAAACAAAAGGATGCAGCATTTATGCATTTGAAAAATTATGACCAATTTCCTTCTGACTGCAATGAAGAAAAATATTAAAAAAGGAATGAAGGTCAGTTTCATCTGCCATAACAATGGAATTATTTAGATGTAAAGCCAGCATCTGAGACAGTAATTTAAACATTTTTAGAGACAAAAATAAAGAAACAGAAAAATAGGTTACTCTAAGACATGATTCATCTCTTTATTTTAGTCAGCTACTTTTGAATGAGATAAACTACACCCTAGAATTGCCACTTCCTCTTTACTGACTGTAAAAAGAGGCTACATATCAAGATCATGTATAGTCTCCATACAGTAGGTGTTTAAATTTAAGTGAGATGGGTTCTACCATCAGGTATACTAGAAGGATGAGCTTACTTTGGGAGCATTCTTCTGAATATAAAGAGATACTTAACTTGTCTCTGCCTTGGCTTGGACATGTGAAAGAATATAATTCCCCTTAATTCTTGTTTCAGCTGTAGTGAATGGAGATAAAACCAGGACAGGATTCTGTGAATCACATACTTGTAAATAGAGTGGATGAAGGCTGTGGAAAAGGTAAGGAAAGGCACCAAATCTTGTTATTCAGAATGAAATGGAGCAGGAATGGAGCAGGTCTGTAAAAGCTGTGAAATGTGAAAACATTTGCTGATTTATCCCTCTGAAACAGAAGATCCTGGAACAGGGAAAGTGATTGTGCAGTTTTCTCAGTCTTAACGAACTTCTGGCCAAATTAAGGTGCTTCCAAACCAAGCAAGGGAGAAAAACATCTGATCCCTAGTCAGACTCAAAGTGCACTGACGCCTCACACATTTTAAGTATCAGGAATGTCAGGATGAAGACAATGTTTCAGTGAAGTATTTTTTTAATGGTCAGTAACTTTGTTCACTGACTTTTATGGACCATGTGAGTGAATAGTAAAGACACTGGTTATCCTGTGCAATGCAATGTAGTACCATTAATGTTTTTGGTTGGTTTTTTTTTTGTTTTGTTTTGTTTTGTTTTGTTTTGTTTTGTTTTGTTTTGTTTTGTTTTAAAGAGACTTGAAACCAAATTATTCCAAACCTAGAAGAAGAACAACCCAAAGGGCAGGACTGGGGGACTCAAAATAAACCCCACTGTAAATTCACAAAGTCTTTATCTCTTCCGAATCAGCCAACACTCTCAGGCACACGATGTGATTTCTGGGGCTGTTTTGTGCAGGGCTAGGAGTTGGACTTTGATGGTCCTTGTGAGTCCCTTCAAATTAATAACATTCCGTGATTCTCTGTTTTAGGTAATTGCCAAGATTGATCTACCATCTCTCTACAATGAAGGTTCTTTCATTTGTGATTCTCTAATTTATATACTGCTTGATGAAAAGAAGCGTTCTGTCATCTTTAATTCAAATGGAGATTTGTGCAAATATCAGTATCCAAATAAAAAAACAAATCCCATATCTACCTTCTGGCATTATCAAGAAACTGATTGCAACTGATCCAAAAACTTGTCTAAGAATAATAATGTCTAGCTGTATTAGGGAAAAAAATATCCTGTTTCAGTCCAATGCTGCATTCCCATGTCTGTTGTTTAAATTCAATGGTTTAAAATTGATACAGATTGTACTCAGAATTTAAATTGAAAAGTATGCCTCTATGCTCTCCTTACTTGGTTTTGCTTTCCTCTCAATGTGCAATAATGAGGGAACTGATATGCTTTTTGCCTTGGGCATTATAATTTGTGCTTTGTTTAGAACCAGTCTGCATACTATTACTTTAAAAATACATGTTACACTTAAAAGTAAACATAGTGATTTTTTGAAAATACAATCTTTTGGTGGTTTTTTTTCACACTCCCTCCATTTGCTTATTTCCCATCACTTAAACTCTAAATGATGCCAGTCAGAATAATGGAACATTACAAAAATGAGAATTCAAACCAAGCTTTTGCAAACATCTTCTGACATCATGAGAATATGAAATCAAATCAAAGGTAAAAATAAATGTTGTGTTCCAGGCACTGGGCTGGAGGCAGCTAGTTGCATTACTGAGGTGACACTAAAGGTCCCTGTGGGAAGGTGTTCAGTGAAGAGCAATAAAGCAGCCTTTCTAAGCTCATTCCCAGAGCAGCAGTAGCCTGACACTGCCCAACAGCAAAGGCAAAGAAGGGGATAAAAAGGAGCATAAGAGAATCAGTGTAGTCTTACTATGCCATAGAAACAGAAGGACAATTTAATAGGAGTTACTAGTGAAATCATAACAATATTATTTATTATTTTACTCCTGGTTTTATACCTGATTTAAGAGAAGTGGTAATAGAAACCACACATCATGTGAGAACTTGGATTATAGGGACATGTTGATTTGGCAGTGTCCTTCCTAGTGATATCTGCTGTCATGCTCCTGAAGACTCACAAAAGAATAGAGGTGACTTATTACGTGTGGATGCTTCCCCCATATCTAAATACTAGCTTTTTCCTGGTTTGGCCCATCTCAGTTGTGTAAGCCAAATGTTTTGATTTATGGTCTCTTAATATGGTACTTTTTCACTCAATTACAATTAAATGTTTCTGACTATTTTTTTCAATAAGACTTAATCATTTTCATGGAAGATTTAATTATTCACCTTCCTTCCAGGAAAATAAATTTATTTTCTTGACATTCAGTTAAATTAAAGCATTGTAGTTTAAAAAGAAAGAAAAAAGAAAGAAANTATACAATTTGCATACTAATCTGAGACTGAATGGATAGCAACTTTTATTAAGGATGAAATAATTTGTTTTGAAAATTAATTATTGCCAGATTGTGAACCCCTTCTCTTTGGTGTCTGTATTGGTATTGTGTAGCCAGGTGTTGGTTGCATGGGAGCTACAGGGGTGGCTTCTGTGAGAAGCTGCCAGAAGCTTCCCCCATGTCTGGTAGAGCCAGTGCCAGCTGGCTCCAGGATGGACCTGCTGCTGGCCAAGACTGAGCCAATCAAAAATGATAGCAATGCCTCTGTGATAACATATTTAAGAAGGAAAATATTATTGCAAAGATGAAAATTTCAGCCAAAGAAGACCAAAGTGGGAATATGTGAGAGGAACTGTTGTGCAGATACCAAGATCAGCGAAGGGGGAAGAGATCCTTCAGGTACTGCACTTGAGGTTTCCCTGCAGCCCATGGTGCAGCCCATGGTGCAGCAGATTATCTCACTGCAGTCCATAGAGATCAACAGGAGTGCAGAGATCCACCTGCAGCCCATGGAAGAGACCCACACTCTAGCATGTGGATGCCTGAAGAAGACTGTGAATCTGTGGGAAGACCACACTAGAGTAGACTCTTGGCAGGGACATGTTAGACCTATGGACAGAGGAGTCCACACTGGAGCAGGCTTCCTGGTAGGACTTATGACATTATGGGGAACCCATGTTGAAGTATGCTGTGCCTGAAAGACTGCACCCCATGGAGAACTGTTGCCCGTGGGATGGACTCATGAAATTTGTGGAGAATTGTCTCACATGGGAGGAACTACACACTAGATCATGGGAAGGACTCATCTCTCTGAGGAGTGGCAGGAACAAACTGTGATGAATTGACCATTCCCCATCTCCTCCGTTGCAGGGAGGAGGCAGAACACAGGAAGGAGAGAGGAGAGGGGAACATGGTTTTAAGATTTATTTTGCTTCTCATTATCCTGCTTGGATTTTGTTTCATAATAAATCCGGTTAATTTCCCTAGTCTGGGTCAGTTTGGCCTATGTGGGATTCAGTGAGTGATATCTCCCTGTCCTTATCTCAACTCATGAACCTTTGCTATATTTTCTTTCTCCTGTTTAACTGAAAAGGGAAGTGATAGAGTAGCTTTGAGTGTTTGGCATCCAGCCAGGATCAACCCACCACAGTGTCATATTCTTTAGGACTGAATGTGTGTCAGCGTACATGAAGAACTCTTGATATATCTAAAAAGAAAATAGTATAAACACAAAAAGAGTTGGAAAGAAATCTTTGTATTACAAAGTCCAAGCTTTGCTCTTAGCAGTCATCTTTTTATATACCATTCAGATAACATGCTAATTGCTACTTTTTTATATTATTTTTATTTACAGTGGGAAACTACTTCAAACCCTCACTACTGTGGTGGTTAGAGTTCTCTGTCAGATTCCTGTACTCAGATTGATCTTATAATGACCTTGTCTTCTGTAGCCAAAAATAATATAAAAAAAGGTTGTCCCTGCATCTATTCCCTTCCTTTGAAGTGTTTATGCAGCAGAACTCTTAAGAGCTCATATTAACCTGCAGCATACTTTGCTCAACTTCCATTATTCACAACAGCAGTTGTCCATTCTCTAATCAGCCTTGTACTGCTTTCTTTACACTTCTTCAAGTTTCAACTGAATAGGAAGCACAGTCTTTTTTTCTGCTTTCTGGCAAACCTTTATTTTTGCCTACAGTTTTAGAATAGGAATTGGATATAAGATAGATTTTTTTTTTTTATATTATGATGTTTGCAAATGTACTTTGAGGGCCTTGTTGTTCAGCAAAGTATGAATTATTCTGTTTTTGGATAGTGAGTGTACACCTTTCAGCTCAGGGATAACTTGTGTAATTATAGCTATCTTGAAAGCGATAAAGTTATTCCAGTCTGCTAAGTTCAGATGAATATATCTATATAGAATTGTATAAAAAAGAGCTTGTAAAACTCTTTTGTTGTAGAATTAGCATCATGCTGTCACTTTCCTGTAAATGTAAGGGTTTTCAGATTCTTCAAGAACTATTCTAAAACTGTAAATGTTTCCAATTTGCATTTATCTAAGACTGTAAGGTTTTCTATTTATACTTAAGTTTGAAGAAGTATCATAACTTGAAAATGAATGAAAATAGAGTAAAAGGAAATACAAAATATGTCTTTATAAATTAAAACTTAATGGTTAAGTGTAAAAGAAAAATAAGAGATAACAGGTATTTGATTTTTATATCAATGTGTCAAAAGTCAAACATGAATAACTGTGGTAGGTTATCCTTCAGCAGACAAACTCTCACTCAGCTGTTCACTTGTTTTTCCTTCTCAGAGGGTCTTAGGGATAAAATAGGATGAAAAATCTTGTGGGTCAATACAGATGAACTTTGTCAGTGGTCCTCCACAAGCCCCAGGAGAATCTCTGCTCTGGCACTTGGATCACCTCCTCTCCTTCTTTCTTCTCTCACTTTTGTGATCACAGGGTTGCCTACCACATTTTTAACTCACTCATCACTGCCATGGATAATTTTTTTCCTTTCTTAAATACATTTTCCCCAAGGCACCACCATCTTGGCTGAAGAGCCCAGCTGTGTCCTGCAGTGGGTCCACTAGAGTCACTCGGAATGGGTTGTGTCCATCAGGCACACATGGGCAACTGCTGCAAGAATTCATGAATTCATACTAGATCTTTTTCCTTGGAAATTCAGTTTCCAGCACCAAATATAGCTAAAAATAAAGAAGAGACCCTTTTCAGAAGTACAACATAGTATATTTTAAAATGGCTTAAACTATTTGATTCAAGACATGTAGCACTAAAATAACCAAATAGTTCCACTTGTTTTTCACCAAATGATTGATGCTCAACAGCATTTTAAAGTTCTATTGTAAGCTTGTCTTAAAACTGCCATATACATAAAGAATGAACTTAAAGTATAAATTTAAGTGGGATGTACTCAGAAATCAATGGATTTGATCACTTCTTCCTACCTGGAAACCCACAGAAGAAGTTCAGATAATAGAAAAAGAAACTTTATGAACATGCATGAAAAAGTCTGCAGTTTTAGCCCACAAATCTGTCTCTGTGTTTTCTGGATCTTTCTCTGACACATAGGTATGTATATTTACTGGAAAATGCATGCAGTCATTTGAAGAAGGTTATATCTTGGACTGAACACATGAAATTGAAATTAAAAATTTGTCAGAAATTCTGAGTGGAGTACATTCCTGCTTATTAAGATATTGTTGCAAAGATATTGTTGAAATTTTATTGTCTTCACAAAACTTTATGTGCCTGATCACCAAAGAAATAGTCAAAATAAATGCAATGTCTCTGACAACTGACTAGAGAATAATATAATCTGCTTAATTTAGGAGATAGTTTAAGTACTTTTTCTTTTCTTTTTTCTTTTTTTTACATTTGTTGGTCCTTGTATTACCTTAAATGAACTAACCCTTCTTTCTAGCATTGCTCCTTCAATTGTAATGAGAAAAAAAATATTTAGCTATGGAGAGAGCTTCATTACTTCTCAAGTGAATTGGCCCCCCAACTGTTTTGATGTGTGAATCACCCCCAGCCATTTTACTAGCCGATCAAGTGGCTCTTCTCTGGAAATGAGTGATGAGCAGTAGAAGAAAAAGGCTGCTTTAAAGTTTTTAATTTGCAAGGAAGAGAAAGACTGATTGACTTCCTTTGCATATCCATAGAATGTCATATGCATCGTGATCAGGAGATTTCTAGTGACTATATAGTAAATTAATATGAAATGTGAGGTGCCTTTATCCACTTTGCATTTGGTCTGGCTCATGTCTGTCAAAAAGAGGAGCATAGTAATAAGCTTTTTATATAAATGTGTGCTGATTTTTGGGGATTGGAAGATGGATATAGAGAAGGTTAAACCCACATTTGAGGAGAGTATGTCTAAATAAAGATAGACTTTGGACAAAATTAATGCCAACTTTTCTCTTGAAACTACATAGCCAGATGTATAAGAATTACAGAATGACATGAGGAGCTAGCAACAGGAAATGTGTCTTAAGAGCAAAAGAAGCAGATCTTAGCTTTTGGACATAGCTACATTTAACATTAGGCTGTTGCAACATTTAAAAACAGGAGCAATAAAACTAAATCTGACACAAAAGAGCAGAATCTCACAGCTCCACACATTACCTTTTGGACAGATTTAGTCTCTCGCTGACCAGCTTGCTTTCTTGGCGGTTATAGCTTAGCTCCAACTGAAAATTGAAAGGTAAAAAAGCTTTCTATGTAAGGTATTTCATGGCATGACAGGCAAGACTTCTTTTGCCTATGGGGAGGTGATTTCAAGTCCGCATAGACTTGGATACAATTCTTTGAGTTAGCACTTGCAAACTGCCTGGAGTTCAGATTGTGAGATTTGTGCTTCAGAGACAAATGCTATGGAAGTTGTAAGTGCTCTAGAAATTATGTCAATGCTTGGATACTCCTCTCTCATGCCTTGCATCTCTTATCAGTTTCTTCTCAGACAGAAGTTGAACACAGTGAAGAAAGAAAGTATACTATTGGCAGCTTGTTCCTTATAAACTCAATGAAAGAGATTCAACTAATGAGAAGACCAGCTAATAGTCCTTCCAATCTCTTCTTTCAGACAGGCACTACATTGGCTAATTTTCATCAGCTGGGACATCTGTGGTTAACCAGAACTACTGGTAAATGACTGAACGTGGTTTCATGAGCTCTTTTGCCAGCTCCCTCATTGTTCTCTGGTGCATCCCATCCAGGCCCATAGGCTTGTGGGTGTCTAATTTGCATAGCAGATTCCTAGTCTTTTCCTCCTGAATGATGGGAGCCTTGCTCAGCTCCCCATCACTAGCTTTTAGCTCTAGGAGCTGGATATCCTGGGGACCACTGGTTTCGGTATTAAAGACTGAGGCAAAAAAAGCAAAAAATATATCAGCCTTTTACTCTTCTATTGATGCTATGCTACCCTCTGCATCCAGTAAAGCATGGAGACTATTTTGGTATATTAATATAATGTATATTTTGGTATAATAACCTATATATTATTTATATATAAAATAGAATATTTATATACTTAATAGAATAATAGAATATCCTGAGTTGGATGGGACCCACAACTCTGAAGGAAGGGAGCATTATCTCCTGAAAAATATTAGGAAAAGAACTTTAAAAAGGCAAGTAAGACCAGAGGGATTGTGCTTGAAATCAATGATCTTATGTAAAGACCAAAGTTTCTGTCTTGGGATCTGCTTTAAGAGGTTTGTTATCCAGAGAGTCTACATATGTAGATCAAGCTCAACTAAAGAACATCTGATTCAATGGAGAGATATCAAAGGAGTTATAAAAATTAGATAATTTGTTGGTTACTGTACGATAATTTGTGCAATAATTATACAAAATTTGTCTCTATAACAAAATGGAGAACATTTTATAAAGGCTGTTTTCCTTTGTCTCTTGTCATGGGAGCAAAACCAGTGTGTGCGGGATAAAAAGTGACTCAGGTATTTGCATTTTAATTTTCTAAACCCCATACTAATCTATTTTATATGGAATGTGAGTTCCATGTGTTATTTGCATTAAAAATGGCTTCCTTATTTCAATATAATAATTTCTGGTCTTTATCTTTTTCTTTGATACTTCAATAAAGTACTATATATATGATATTAAAAATTGTATGCTTTGTATTTAGTAGTTTATATATTTCTTTTGAGTTTGAAAATCATCAGGTTGCTCTAGATGCCAGTAATTTCAATTACTTTTTACATATTTTGTACCACATGTTTAAATTACCTTGGACAATGAAAGACTGATTCTGCACAATTACCAGAATCATGCATAATTCAAGTGGTAGTTGCTTCCACTTAAACTCACTTTAAAATAATAATTTTAAAAATTAGCTACAATGTTTTTCATCTTCATAATACTTTAGTTAATATTTCCCCAGTTTGGGCATTTTCAGATACCAATAATGTATGGAGATCTGTATATATGCTCATGATCATATATGACCATGACTGCTCAAGATAAGTCCTTATTTAAGATTTTATCACTTATGAACGTAAGAACTATTTCATTTCGGTAGAAATTTCTTAATGACATTGTCAATGTCTAATATGAAAGGGAGGGACATTCTTCTTGAACTCCTGCTAGTTTTTGCTGGGTTGTCACTGAGAACAGATGAGGTGATGCACTTTCCAAAAAAGTATGCATATTCTGGAAGCCTTTTATTTTATTTTTGTTCTTTTTTTTCCCACTCAAACTTCATTGACTTCTATGACATGTATCAGGCATTAGAGGAAAGCACAAACTTATGATAAAACAATGTTAAGAGTGATTGTGGGTGGGCTGTTTCCTCAGAATCAGTCTTTGGAGGATGAGAAGATGTATTTTGTTATATGAACTTAGTTGTATGCTAGGGCTAAACACTTCATATATCAGTGTTGTCACTATCTGAAAACAAATCATGACACCATATTCTAACAGTTCCTTACTGCCATACAGATCAATGTGCATCCAGACCCTGTTTCAAACATAATATATTATTAGTTGCAGTTCTATTCTGCAAGGCAATTAATAGAGCTGTTTAATAATGAGAAAACAGTATTGAAGATTTTAATTTTTTTNTTTGTTGGTCCTTGTATTACCTTAAATGAACTAACCCTTCTTTCTAGCATTGCTCCTTCAATTGTAATGAGAAAAAAAATATTTAGCTATGGAGAGAGCTTCATTACTTCTCAAGTGAATTGGCCCCCCAACTGTTTTGATGTGTGAATCACCCCCAGCCATTTTACTAGCCGATCAAGTGGCTCTTCTCTGGAAATGAGTGATGAGCAGTAGAAGAAAAAGGCTGCTTTAAAGTTTTTAATTTGCAAGGAAGAGAAAGACTGATTGACTTCCTTTGCATATCCATAGAATGTCATATGCATCGTGATCAGGAGATTTCTAGTGACTATATAGTAAATTAATATGAAATGTGAGGTGCCTTTATCCACTTTGCATTTGGTCTGGCTCATGTCTGTCAAAAAGAGGAGCATAGTAATAAGCTTTTTATATAAATGTGTGCTGATTTTTGGGGATTGGAAGATGGATATAGAGAAGGTTAAACCCACATTTGAGGAGAGTATGTCTAAATAAAGATAGACTTTGGACAAAATTAATGCCAACTTTTCTCTTGAAACTACATAGCCAGATGTATAAGAATTACAGAATGACATGAGGAGCTAGCAACAGGAAATGTGTCTTAAGAGCAAAAGAAGCAGATCTTAGCTTTTGGACATAGCTACATTTAACATTAGGCTGTTGCAACATTTAAAAACAGGAGCAATAAAACTAAATCTGACACAAAAGAGCAGAATCTCACAGCTCCACACATTACCTTTTGGACAGATTTAGTCTCTCGCTGACCAGCTTGCTTTCTTGGCGGTTATAGCTTAGCTCCAACTGAAAATTGAAAGGTAAAAAAGCTTTCTATGTAAGGTATTTCATGGCATGACAGGCAAGACTTCTTTTGCCTATGGGGAGGTGATTTCAAGTCCGCATAGACTTGGATACAATTCTTTGAGTTAGCACTTGCAAACTGCCTGGAGTTCAGATTGTGAGATTTGTGCTTCAGAGACAAATGCTATGGAAGTTGTAAGTGCTCTAGAAATTATGTCAATGCTTGGATACTCCTCTCTCATGCCTTGCATCTCTTATCAGTTTCTTCTCAGACAGAAGTTGAACACAGTGAAGAAAGAAAGTATACTATTGGCAGCTTGTTCCTTATAAACTCAATGAAAGAGATTCAACTAATGAGAAGACCAGCTAATAGTCCTTCCAATCTCTTCTTTCAGACAGGCACTACATTGGCTAATTTTCATCAGCTGGGACATCTGTGGTTAACCAGAACTACTGGTAAATGACTGAACGTGGTTTCATGAGCTCTTTTGCCAGCTCCCTCATTGTTCTCTGGTGCATCCCATCCAGGCCCATAGGCTTGTGGGTGTCTAATTTGCATAGCAGATTCCTAGTCTTTTCCTCCTGAATGATGGGAGCCTTGCTCAGCTCCCCATCACTAGCTTTTAGCTCTAGGAGCTGGATATCCTGGGGACCACTGGTTTCGGTATTAAAGACTGAGGCAAAAAAAGCAAAAAATATATCAGCCTTTTACTCTTCTATTGATGCTATGCTACCCTCTGCATCCAGTAAAGCATGGAGACTATTTTGGTATATTAATATAATGTATATTTTGGTATAATAACCTATATATTATTTATATATAAAATAGAATATTTATATACTTAATAGAATAATAGAATATCCTGAGTTGGATGGGACCCACAAC
>VWZD01008763.1:174230-200334 GCA_013396695.1 Sakesphorus luctuosus
TCAGCTTCAAGTTTGTATTGACATATGCATGCATAAAACTACATGTGTATGTAAATTATTCTCCTATACACAAACTTTTCCTTCCCCTATATTTCTTTTGTTGGAAAATTAAGAGCAAACCACTTAACACACTATGGTCAAAACAGTAACACAAATGTAATATTCCTCATAGAACAATGGTCACAAAAGCTATAAAAAACTGTTTTGTGAACATGGTACTAAAGAAGTGTGTGTTGTTTTTTTCAGATTTGAGATCTGCAATTAATTGTAAGCATTGAGTGTTGCTCTATTCAGTGACTGGAGGATTTATAAAATGGGCTCTCTGTGGTTTAATAGAAAGCTGAAGAACTCACTGAATTTATTTTCTTTACCTCACTGTTTGTTTTCATAAAACTTCAGAAAACTTTGTTATCTTTATGCCTTTTTGTCTTTATTAATTCAAATTTCCCATTGAGCTCAAAAATTTTTTTCATAGATGGCACACAAAGAGACAGACAGACACAAAAAAAAAACGTGCAAAGACAGATTAATACATGAACTAAATGAGGATAAAAACAGTTCATCAGATAGATATCTCCGTATAACATATCTTTGTTGATAAAACATGAACATATGTCATTGAGAACGCTTTCAATATACTGTAATTGGTAGGTGACATAATGCTGACACCAAGTGTTTTCAAGATATCTTTCATATTTAGGCCTTCTATACCCACTTGATAGACAGTGCTGTATTAAACAGTTTCTCAAAACAAAATTAGAGTAAAAAATAGCAGTTTTCTGTCAATATGTACTTCTGGAAATGACAGTTCTAATCTTTCTGTGCCTGCAGATAATGGATGTTCGATGATTCTTTCATCGTAAGTGACCTCTAGAAATCTGAATTCTAAGCAGTGAAAGACTTCACAATAAAGAACAGTCCTCTAAGCTGGAAAAACTATTGAAAATAGTGACCATTAGGTCAATCAACTTAAAGGGGGACCAGGGGGGGAAAGACAAGGGAAAAAAAGTGTATATTTTCCTTGGCCCCCCCATAGTTTTTGTTTAATTATAGTCTGGATATGTCAAACTCAGCTTTGTCTTTCAAAGAAACAGATTATATTATCAGGTAGAGTTTTGTTTTTGTCTTAGTTTTTCCAAAGCAATGTCCATTTTGTTAGCAACACAATTTTTCAAAGCTTACAGATTCATACACTTAGACATAGATTAATGGGATATTTTTTTTCAAATTATAAAATCAGAAAAATATTCTGAATATCTTACGGTAAATTTTCATGAAAAAATGATTTTATTCTTATTTTTTGAGTATCTTTTTCAAAGGATGTAGCCTTAAATTGGAAGTTTTTGAAAAATCTGAAATCAGCCATATTTTTTTCATTAGTGGCTTTTACCTGAAAATTCATATATTCAGATGCTGACATGCTCTTGTATCTGGTCTAATAAATTTGGTTCTTAAATTAGGACAGGCAAATACTACCTTCTGATTTATAAACAGGGCCTAATCATGGTTCAAATAAATCATTATCAACTAATAATATTTGTATAAAATATGTGAATACTGAACCAGTTCACAACAGATGAAAAAGATTTAAGGGTCAAATCATATAACCATGGCATCTCATCTCTAGGGTTTGAGAGAATCCAAACCCAAGGGATCTCTTGAGATGTTATTCCTTACATTATCTTTGTGAGCGTCATGTTTTAAAAATACTACTTCTCTGTCCTGGTGGCAGGTACTGTAAGAACCTTCTCTTCTATGAAAGATCCTTGGTCCTTTAATGGGATGAGATGTTAGGAGAAGGGAAAACAGTGGAAGTTTCCTAAATCACGGTGTGTATCTGAGAAAAACACTACAGAAGCTATTGCTTATCTCAGATTTTCCTCTTAGCATCTGGATGGCCACAAATTCAAGCTGAAAGGTATTGAGCGATATACAATGTGGATATGTGCAACATATCACATAATCTTATAGCACAGTGTAGATGTGATGATGTAAGGCTTGTAAGTGGAGAACACTCCTGAAGCCAGTTGCACATATCCACATGGTCGACCTGCTCAATAGGGTGCCTATGACCGTACAATCATATGCTAAAGTAAAAGTAAATAATAAATAAATAAATTTCAGAGAATTAATATTCCACTTTTAAAAGTCAAACAGCAGACAGACAGACACATTCTTTTTAGAGTACCTTCACCCTCCAGTGTAAAGGTGTAATCTTAAAGTTACTCTGGCAACAACAGGAACATTTCCATACTTGGCAACTGAACTGGATGAATGACTCAGGATTTTTATTAACATAGCAAATGTTTTCAAAAAAGTCTCCAAGCTATAAAACTCATATCTAATGGTAAATACATGCATCAACGACATTCATTATTAGTTTTATTGCAACCAAACAGTAGATGCTAAATAAAAACCAATACTTATTATCAAATCAGATGAAAGGCATCATGTTGAAAAAAATTTAACTCACAATCAACGTACCTCTCTAACTGAAAACCCTGAAGTGAAATCTGGAAGAACAGGAGGGCAATGGAACCCAAGAAAAATCTTTATAGTGCACTTCAGAACAGAACTACTCCATTTTGTCATCATTAGCTGTATTTCGTATATATATATATTTAGTCTAGACAGACAGATGACATTTATTATATCATGATAATGAAGTTAGTTGCTAAAAAGGCAGATTTGGAAATTTGAAAAATACTAATTTTTCTCCTTCACCCATCTTTCCTTATCACGTTTTACCTTTCCTCATTTTGACTCCTACAAGCAGATGAACACCACTAAAGACTTTGACTCCTTGTATTCTCTAAATATAGGTCATTGCAGTTTGTATTATTCTGTAAAATCAACAAAGGGAAAATTAGCATTTCACTCCAATTCTGTTAGCCATATGCTACATTAAATGATAGCTATAGCTTAAGGGACGGAATTATTTCTGGTATGTTGCAAACTGCTTTATTGTTTTTAATGCCGTTTGCATTAGGTCGTGACTAGGTGCCTCATGCAAAGCTTTACTACTGCTGGACAGATACATGTGATGGGTGGATTTGTGAAAATATAAAAATAAAAAAAGATTATTTTGCCAAATTATGAGCTTCTTATTCCTATTAAATGCACTGGAGATACTCATATTTGTAA
Organism: Sakesphorus luctuosus; assembly: GCA_013396695.1. Taxonomy (NCBI): domain Eukaryota; kingdom Metazoa; phylum Chordata; class Aves; order Passeriformes; family Thamnophilidae; genus Sakesphorus; species Sakesphorus luctuosus. The sequence continues at coordinate 177,375 of VWZD01008763.1, forward strand.
TTCCCTGATGACCGTGAATAAAAGGATTTCAACCTAGAGGAGGAATAGTTCTATATGAAGAAACGTCATAGAATGGTTTCTGTTGGAAGAGACCTTAAAGATCATCTAATTCCAACACCCTTGGTAGAGATATCTTTTGCTAGACCAGGTTGCTCAAAGCCCTGTTCAACACTTCCAGGGATAGAACATCCATAAATTCACTACATATTCTTGTAAAAGGTTCTTCTCCAACTTTCTTGTAACCCCCTTTGAGTACCAGAAGGCTGTTATGAGGTCTACTCACACTCTTTTCTTCTCCAGGCTGAACAGCTCCAACTGTCTCAGCCTGTCTTCATAGAAGAGGTGCTGCAGCCCTGTGGTCACTTTGGTGGCCCTACTCTGGACTTGCTCTAACAGGTCCATGTCCTTCTTATGTTTGGGACCCAGAGCTGGATGCCGTAGTCCAGGTGGGGGGTCTCGTGAAACTGGATTAGAGGGGCAGAATCACCTCTCTTGACATGCTGGCCACACTCTTTTTGATGCAGCCCAGGACACAGTTGACATTCTGGACTGTGAGTGCACATTGTCAGGTTATATAAAAATTCTCACTCATCAACAAGCCCAAATCCTTCTCCTCAGGGCTTTTCTCTCACTTCAGTCTCTGCCCAACCCGTATATGTACTCAGGATTTCTCTGAACCAGGTGCAGGACCTTGCACTTGGCCTTGTTGAACTTCACAATGTTCACACCGGTCCAACTCTCAAGCCTGTGAAGGTATCCCTTTATGGCATCTCTTCCCTCCAGTGTGACAATTGCAACCCTTATGTTGGTGTCATCAGGACACTTGCTGAAGGTACACTTGATGCCACTGTAAAGAAGCATCAGTCAGTCCCAATACCAGTCCATGAGCTGTGACACTTGTCACTGGTTTTCACTTGTACACCAAGCCATTGACTCTTTCAGTGCAACTATCCATCCTGCTGAAGACTGAGGGGCATTGAGTACTTCAGCTTTCTCCATTACCTGGTAACCAGGTCTCCCACTTCCTTCTGGAGACAGCACACACTTTCCCTAGTCTTCCTTTCATCACCAACAGCAGTACCGGCTGTGTCCCCTCCCAATTTCTTGTGCACCCACAGCCCCCTTGCTGGTGGGGTGGGATGAGAGACAGGAAAAGCCTTACAAGCAAGCACTGCTTAGCAATAACCAAAATGTCCCTAAATTATCCATGCTGCTTCCAGCACAAATCTAAAACACAGTCACATACCAGTTACTGTGAAGAAAATTAACTGTATCCCAGCCAAAACCAGCACACTATTCAATATCAGTAATCACAGTAATTACAGGTCATCATCTAATTAGCCACTATCAGAATGGGGGGGGGGGGGGGGGGGGAAGGCTATGTGTTACCATAGAGATGACTTTTAAGGATAAATTTGCAGGTCCAGAGAAAAAATGCATCTGTCCCAAGAACTGACTACTCTTCAGTACCAAGTCTACACAGTCTGTAGTATTGTAAGGAAGGTGTATGCTGGAGACCATGCTATTGTGGACTGCTGCAGTAGGTCCTTAAAGAAGAAATGTGAATATCAGAAACTCCAGATAAGCATAGCTAGAGCTTTTCATTCCAATGTATGAATTGTCATAGCTGATATCTGAAAGAAGGATTGTGCTGTTGTCTGCATTTGTTACAGCAGAAATAAAATCAAAATTAAAGAAAAAACTGTTGTGCTGCCAGATAACCCCAGTCATGAACCAAACAAGAATAAAATAATGTTTTGTTTTCCTCCAGTCCAGATACCATGTTCCTAAGTTCTATTGTCCCATGAAGAAGAAATCTTGGACTTACTCCAAGTTATAGATCTCTTGCTGGTTTCTGTGGAGTTCTATCAGCCATTTCATGAAGTCTGTTTGACTTTTGAAATGCCCTCCAGGGGTCTGCTCCCAGAGTCTGCACACTGGAACAAGGACATATGCTTAGTGACTATCTGCTGGTTGGAAAATTGATCAGCTAAGCTGCCTGTGGATGTGTGTTTATCTGCCTGTATCTTCACCATTCTAACAAGAAACAGGAACATTAAACTACTGCTTGTGATTGTCACTACTCTTAAAGTAGCCTGTAGCTAAAATCTAAAAGCATAGTTGTAAATGCAATAGATTATTTGTTACTATATTTTTATTTTTTATCGTTACTCCAGATTCTGAAGTACTTAGTCTGATTAGGTCATTACTTCAGATTTCAACCAAACTGAATAAAGAATTTAGGACTTGGCATCATCAACAGTCTTATAATTATGGTAGATTTAATGAAAGCCATTTTGCATGTCATTGTGGTTGAAAACCTGGCATCACTTATGGCAATGGGGTTATTGCTATTGATTCCACTACAACCAGGTTTTCAAAGTGTGTTTCATTTTGACGAGTTGAAGCTTAAGCTTTAACTATTAACAGGCTTTAACATAAGCCATAAGCTCTATTTATTTAATTTGCTGCTGAAAATAGGCCATCTCAGAGGCAATAGCTACTTAAGAGTATGTTGTTGCACTTCACATGTATCACAGACTGGTTGAGTTTGGAAGGGACTTCTGGAAATTCTCTAGTCCAACCCCCCTGCTAAAGCAGATTCAACTGTAACAGAACACCTTGCGCAGGATCACAACCAGGTAAGATTTGAGTATCTCTAGAGAAGATGACTCCACAGTCTCTTTGGCCAGCATGTTCAAGTGCTCTGTCTCTGCACAGTAAAGAATTCTTTTCCAGGATTCAGATGAAATTTCTTGTGTTTTCATTTGTGCCCATTTCCCCTTGTCCTGTCACTCACTGAGTACCACTGAAAAGAGTCTGGCTCCATCCACTTGACACCCTCCTTTAAGATCACCTCCTAGTCATCTTTTCTTCAGGCTAAACAGGCCCAGCTCCCTCAGCCTTTCCTCATAAAAGAGATGCTTCAGTCCCCTAATCATTCCCTGTCATCTTTGCTCCTCTGGACACTATCCAGTAGTTTCTTGTCTTGAACTGGGGAGGCAAGAACTGGACACAACACTCCAGATGCAACCTGACAAGGGCTGAGTAGAAGGGCAGGATCACCTCCCATGACCAGCTGGCAGTGCTTCTCCTAATGCACCCCAGGATACCATTGGGCTTCTTGGCTACAAGGAACAGTTGCTGGGTCATGATTGACTTGTTGTCCACTAGGATTCCTAGTCCTTCTCTGGAGAGAATGAAGCAGCATTCTTTATGAAGGAATTAATACCCATTAATATTTCAGTAAAATTAAAAAAAAAAAATTAACCCTCCACAACTTTCCTCAAACACTCTCGAATATTTGTGTGACAAGGTAAGAATGAATATGAAATTCTGTTATTAAAAGACAATGCTGACTACTCTTTCTACTTCCTTGATTTTCATGGTTGCAGATTAGCAGTCCTGTGTATTATGGTTAGATAACAGATGTATAGCAAAGAAATTATTTAGCTAGGTATCATATAATTATTTAGTAAAAATGTTAATATACAGCTTAGATATTGTCTTCAGAATGGAATACTAAAGATCACAGATTTTACAGCCACATTACACTGCAGTATATTTGAGAAAATAGCTGAGTGTGAAAGTACCCCATGACTCTAGAGAATATTGAAGGTTATAAATGGTAGTCATGATATCATGAGATTTGATGGTTTGCATCCGAAGTGCTGTGGCAATGGAAATCAGTTTTACAAAAAGCTTTCTTATTAGCTTTCAGAAGGAAATAGAGCAAAAGTCATTGGCATAAGCAATGGATGTGTTCACATGTGTGCAGATGTAGAGGAGATGTAGAGAAGGTTATATTGTTTATGGAATTGGATGGATTGTTTTTTTGATCATTTGTTGATGCTGAAATATAATTAATTGGTAATTTGAGGTTGAACATATATAATCATGGAGATAAAATTGCATTTCAAAATGTGGACAATCTGTAAGCCCACAATTTAAAGTACTATGCACAGACTGTAAATAGACAAAATCTGACAAGTGTTTATTTGAAGAAATGTGCAAAAACACACACTCTGGTTATTTGAAAGTCAAACAAATGTAAATTGTTGCAAATATCTGGCAGTATTAAAATTAAGGACAGGGAATCATAAAAGCTGGAAGGGAGCTAGAGTTGATACTGGTATTTTCCCAATGGTTTAATTTAAGAAGTATTTAAAATTTGTAAACAAATAATAACAAAAGTGGGTTTTATTTTAAATATAACCAAATAATACATGTATTCAATGTATGTAAAATTTTCTAAACATGTTGTTCAATGTTGCAGTTTTAATTTCAGTGTCTCACTGTATGGCAGAGTGGAATAAAAAAAATCCCACTGTTAATCTTCCAATGGCATAAAAATCTCTCATCGGGTAGGAGTGCCCCCTACTTCAGTGAATAGGAGTTTCCCTCCAAAAAGGTTACTTGTTTATGCAGCCAATCAGAACAATGGGTTTCAAATTCTTTCTGTATTGTCTAAATTTCCCAGTGTAAGAGTACATGCCTTTAGAAATTTTCTATACATACATAGATTGCTCTATAGTGTGATAAATTTTTTGCTATAAAATATTTTTTTGCAGTGCTGCATGACATGGTCCACATGGTATGTAGATTTACAAAATGATCTTTTTTTTAATAAAATGAATGGTATACACCATTTCACAGCTGCACTATTTTTGGTTACAAAAAGAAGAAAATACGAAAACCCTTTTCCTGCATTTAATTTATGGGGCTGAAATCAGAGACCCAAAGTTCTACTCATTGTTTTGGACCTGTTTACTGTTTATCAACCTGTTCTAAAAGTCAGATAAGTAAGAAAGGCCAAGATGTAGGGAACTTGCTCGGGCAGATGATAGATTTTTGCATAGCTAGATTGGAATCTAAATGTGAAGTAGTTGTATATCAATATACTTTCAGACACGATACCATAAATATGTATTAAATGTGCCTTTGCGGTCCTGCAGATGAGGACACCAACAGCTGACTATGCATATTTGTGTGTGCAAGTAACAGTTTGCACACTCTTTTATGGTACTGAAACCTGCTGTGTAACATTAAAGCATTCAGAAAATCTGGTATTTAAAATCATTCGCTAAATATTTCATTTTATTGTAACTTAAATTTCTTAGGAAGAATCACAGACTTGGCAGTAAGCATAAAGCTGTGTGTGCATTACAGGATGCTTGCAGCATTTAGTTTTATAACGCAAGCCCCACCTATGTAAACAAACATTGCAGAATAAACAATATCATCTGCTTATCATTTGGTTTGGAAATAAAACAATACACAAGCAGATGGTAGCTAAAAGGACATACAAAGACATCAAATAAATGGCATTTCTTTTGCCATCAAAGAAGAATTTCTAGATTTCAGGAATCCTTTTGAATTGCTAAGAATACAGTGCTCATGTAAAGGAGAAAAAATGTATAAAAATATAGTTAAATGCTTCTATCAGTCTTCTAGACAGGTGGAATACAAAGGTGATAATGGAACCCAGCTCAGGTGGGCTTCAGCACTCTATGGGCTGGGTTGAAAGGCTCAGAGACATCACTTAACTTAGTCTGAAACAGCTTTGATGGCAACATACTTATATAAAATAAACTTAAAGATAGGAGAAAACCCTCAGCACTCAAAACCGAGAGGGTCAATCCAAGGACCTGAAGTTGCTACAATCTCCAAGTGTGCTTGGTTTGTGTAATGGAGGAAACATCTGGCAGTCCTATTAATTGCCGAATGCCAGCTATAAATGTGTGGAGGATTTTTTCTGATTAGTTGTAGAATATTTTTGATTGGAAGGAACCTTTAAAGACTATCTAGTTCAACCCCCTGCAATAAGCAGGGATATTTTCAACTAGATCAGAACCCCATCCAGCTTGGACTCAAATGTTTCCAGGGATTATACATCCATCATGTCTCTGGACAACCTGTTTCAGTGTTTCACCACTCTAAGTGTAAACAATTTCTTCATTATATCCAGCCTAAATCTATCGTCTTTTAGCTTAAAACATTTACCCCTTCTCCTGTTGAAAAAGGCCCTGATAAAATGTATGTTCCCATCTTTTTTATAAGCCTCCTATTAGTAATGAGTGGCCTCAATAAGGTCTCCCCAGAGTCTTCTCTTCTCCGAGTTGAGTAACCTCAACTCTCTCAGCCTGTCTTCATAAGAGACGTGCTACATCCCTCTAGCCATCTTAGTGGCCCTTGTCTGGACTTACTCTGGACTTACCCTAGTCTGGAATTACATCAGCCTGTTGGCTGATGTAATTCCTGTGCTGGAGACCCGCAGAGCTGGATGCAGTATTACAGGTAGACTCTAATAAGAACGGAGGGGCAGAATCACCTCCACTGGCCTGCTGGCCACACTCCTTTTGATGCAACCCAGGATACAATTGCCATTCTGGGCTGCAAGGACACATTGCCAGCTCATGTCCAGCCTTTTTCCCAGTATAGACCCTTGAGGGACACAGCTCATCATTGATCTCCATAACAACATGAGTCGTTAACCACTACCTTTTGGATTCAACCATTCAACTAATACTTCATGCACTGCAACATCACAGAAAAGGACTGAGAACTTCAGTAGTAGAAGGAGTAGCCCCTTGATTAGGTATTGAAATAATTCAGTAGCCAAAAAATGTAAGCACACATTTCTTTGTTGTCTTGGGTTCAGAAGACCTTCCAGTCTGATAACTTAGATAGAGGGGAAAATATAAGTTAGGAGAAATAAATTATGTGACAACAACAAAATAGAAGGGTTTTTTGTTTTCCTACTATGGGATCAATATATGGGTTTAAAAATACAACAAACAAACAAACATTGGAGGAAAAGGAAAATGGAAATTTAAGACCATGTGAAAAAGACAAAAGATCATCAAATGAAGTTGTTGCATACTAGGATGTTGCAGGGGACCCTGACAAAGGCCTTACAGAAGTCCAGACAGATGACATGTGTAACTTCTCCCTTGTGCAATGATGTAGTCATTCCACTGTAGAAGGCCACTAGGTTGGTCAGGCAGGCTTGCCCTTGGTGAAGTCATGCTGCATGTCTAGAATATATTATAATATAAAAATATGGAGAACTTCTCTTATCAATGAAATAAATTACTAAAAAATATAATTAGCATAATTCTTAAATCATCTTCCTCTCCTAAACAAGATCAGGAATCTCACATGCAAAAAAGTCCAGAAACTGCATATTGCAATTGACAATTTTTCTACCTTAAGGGTATCTGCTTTATAGATGGTATTTGGAAAAACAAAAAATTAAACTATCATGGTGACAATTGAGAAAAATTATTTCTATATAACCTATTTTTATAAATTTGAATTGCTTTCTTAACAATTTCTTTTCAAGCATAAATATCTTGGCCCTCTACCTGTATTTTCAAGCTCAGAAATCTGTCTGGCTTGATCTAGTCTTGAGGCAGTGTTGATGATCACAGTTATGAATTGACTATGAGCTTAAATCAGGATTTAAGTTTGGAATATATATGTGCCTTCAAATTCTGTAATGATGGAAGAGCCAACACCAACACAAATAGCTGCTCAGTTCCTGGCTCTGCCAGCACAGCTCAGAGCACCTTGCTCCACAGGTTGTCTTCTCACAGGCTCAGAGTTACCAGAGAGAATCAGCAATATAAGCTAACTGAATGGAGGTTTCTCTACCTTTGCCAACAGGAGCATTGGAAATCACACTGGAAAAGGTCTGGAGACAAAGTGTACACATCTGCAGAAAGCTACTTCTCAGCTAAGCTTCAATGGAAAGAAACATACTTATCTGTGTCAAACATTATAGCACTCTAAAGAAAACATCCAAAATTTATTACATTAATTTTATAATAACATGGCTTGGTGTTGGTTTTTTTTTTTTGGGGGGGTTTTTGGTGTTTTTTTTTTGGTTGGTTGGTTGTTTTTTTTTTGTTTGTTTTATTTTGTTTTGTTTTGTTTTGTTTTATTCCATAGCCTATAAAGGTAATAATGAAAACATCACACTAAGCTGACATGAGTTTCCCACTGGACCCCTACTGACTTAAGTTTTTCTCACAGGTTAAACTTAGCAGTTAAACTTAACTAAACCAAAGATGCATATTTTTAGATTCAGAACTTACACATCTGCATGTTATCTGTCCTACTGACTTGCCTTGGATTCCATGGGAAGACATAGCACTACAGCTATAATGCACTACAGCAGTCAGTTTGTGCTCCCAGTTCATCAAAACTTTAACCAGTACAATGAGCACATGGCCAGTGTTTTTCTCTGTTGACATCAAAGGAAATTGCATTAAGCCCATATTATGTACAGTTTAATGAACTTTGTATAGTGCTGGAAAGGCAGAAGTGACATGTCTTTGAACATAATTTATAGTTCATAAACATATTCATGTTTGGAGGCTCAGCCTGAGTAATTTGCAGCTAACCAGCTCTAACATTGCTGCCAAGAAACTGATCAAAACAATAAAATTGGCATTGTTACAGAGATTTGGATTATATAGGATTAGTGATGTAGAGGGAAATTTACTGCTTTGTAGGGAGGTCAGAAGCATTAAAGGCCCATACACTACCTACATTTAGCTTAAGCTACTGCCTTATTGCAGACTTTTTCTTAATTGGTAGCAGAATTTCAGTTTGACTTTTATCCTGAAACCTAGTGTTAGGTTCAATAATTCCCACTGAATTTTGTAAGAAGGTTTAAAGCATTTTGACTAACATGTAGGACCAGAACCACATTACTATTAAGTTATGATTGACTACATGGTCTTTGCAATCTGGGCTCAAAGTCCCCATTAGTCTTTCATAGAGATGTCATGTTTTGTGTTTTAGGTTTTGGGTTTTTTTTTTTTTTTGGTTGGCTGGTTGGTTGGTTGGTTTTCATTGTTGTTGCTGGTTTTTTGGGTTTTTTGGGTTTTTTTCTTATACTCATCTTTCTAAATAAAGCTCCAGTATAAGAGAGTTTTATGGTCTGTTCTATGTGGGATTTTAAAATATTTTCCTAGTCATATGTACTGGGTTTGTGTGGCAAGGTTTTGGCGGGGGGAAGGAGGGCAAAGGTGTGGCTTCTGTGAGAAGTTTTTAGAGGATTCCCCTGTGTATGATAGAGCCCATATCAGCCAGTTCCAAGACAGACCCACTGCTGGCCAAGGCTGAGCCTGTCAGCGGCAGAGGTAGCATCTCTAGGATATAACATATTTAAGAAGGGCGGCTGTCTTGGTTTGAGCCGGCAAACTGCCAACCTCCCAAGTACAGAGAGAAAACCCTCCCTCCGCCCGCCGAAGAAAGGGAGAGGGGGGAAAAACCCCTTCGAACCATGTTCATGCTAAAACTATATGTCTTTTTACAGAGAGAAAAGAGAAAAGTAGAAGAAAGTACAATGCTCACACAAGTTAAAAACAGCAAGACACAATTTCTCACTTCCCAGTAAAACACACAAATCCCAAGATTCCAACCACAAACTACTTCAAAGGACTCGATCCCCAGAGAGACAGACCCAAGCAGAAAGAAAAGAACCAAGAACAAACATTTTACTTCCCCTAGACAACTGGTGAGCCGATGCTGGGCCTGGTCCTCCCCATCCCTCCTGGCACAGCACGGTGTGCCCTCCCAGAAGGAATGCTGTGAAGCGACTGACTAAGCCACTCCCACACTGGCTCTTACCCTTTTGGAGAACGATGTCATAATATGGTATAGAATACAATACCATTGGCTACAAACTGTCAGCTGTTAGCTCAGTCTAGCTCAAGTCAGCTGACAGCTCCAGGCCTACCCCTAGATTTAAAGCCTAAATTTAGGCCCACTTAGGTAAACCTATAACAGGGGCAAAAGACTGCACAAATGCAGCTTAAAAGAGGAGTGAGAATATGTGTGAAAAACCACTCTGCAGACACCAATGCCAGTGAAGGAAGGGGAGGAGGTGCTCCAGGTGTTCAAGCAGAGATTCTCCTACAGCCTGGGGTGAAGACCATGATCAGGGAAATTGTGACCCTAGGGATCCTATACTGGAACAGGTGGATGTGCCTGAAGGAGGCTGTAACGCTGTGGGAATCCTGTGGTGGAGCAGGTTCCTGGCAAGACTTGTGGCCCTGTGCAGAGAGGAGCCCATGCTGGAGCAGGTTTGCTGACAATTTGTGCTCCTGTGGGAGATCCATGCTATGCAATTCATGAAGAACTGCAGCCTGTGGGAAGGACTTACATTGGAGAAGTTCATGGAGGAATGTATCCCATGTCAGGGAGTCCATGCTGGAGCAGGGGAGGAGTATTAGGAGTCTTCCCTGGTGAAGAGGAAGGAGCAGCAGAGGCAACTTGCAATGAACTGACCACAACCCCTATTCCCCATCCCCTCGAGCTGCTGGGGAAAAAGAGGTAGAAGAAATTGGTAGTGAAGTTAAGCCTGGGAGGGAGGGGCGAAGGGAAGGTTGAGGTTTTTCAGTATTTATTTCCAAACATCTTGTTCTGATTTGATTTGTAATAAATAAAACTGATTTTCCCAAGTCGAGTCTATTTTGCCCATGATGATAATCGGTGAGTGATCTCTCCCTGTTCTTATCTTATTAGTCTCTTGGATTTTTTTTCTTACCTGTCAGGTTGAGGAGGGTACTGATGGAATGGCTTTGGTGGTCACATGGCATACAGCCAGAGTCAGCTCACCATATCATACCATTTCTTTATAAGTGATCCCTGAAGTCCTGCACAATTCTACATCATTTGAAATCTGTTGCCTTTTGGAAAGTTTGAAAAGAGGAATATTTCCATGAGTCAGAGGTTTGCTTAGTAAATAGGATTACAGAATGCTTACTATGTAGTAAAAAACAAACAAACAAACAAACAAACAAACCACAACCCCCATACACACCAAAAAAACCCCTCACACAAAAAAACCAACCCTAAACCAAAACACAACAAAAACATTACCAGCCGCATACCTGAGAGCTAGGTCACACTAAACAAAATTACAGACTTCCCTGTTACTGATTTATTTGTCAAATAGAAATGTGAGTACTGCTGTGAGGGTATTTCCTAAAAGTCTTGCCTTCAGCAAGGAAAAGGCTAACTCCATGAGTTTGTCTGTGTGTGTGGGTGGGAATTTTTAAAGTAGGTTGCATGCCTACATTACAAACCAGGGTGTGCCCACAGGGAAAGACTGCTATCTAGGGCAGCACCTGGCTGATCTGAGCTGGATCATCATGGAGCTCAGTGCTCTAGGGGTATAAACACTGATAGCACATTGATGTGAGTGGAATCTTCTACAAAGGAAATAATTTCAAAAGAAAAGTTGTAGAAAAGGGTGAGGAAACAGAGAATAATAATAAATAAAATTTCCAAAAGTTTACCTTTTAATGTTATATGATGTTTGTATTTTTGTGTTTCCTATAAAAGAAATTGCTAAGGCAATTCTTTTTACTAGTTTTAAGGATTCATTTGGAAGCTCTCCAGGTGAGATGTTTTGTTAGAGACATCTTAATGACAGCCTCTGGGTGTAGTTACCATGTCTTTTTTCTCTCAAAACACCCAACCTTGGTTATTAATAGTATTCTGGTAGTACATTTGTTAAATATACCCCTAGAATGTACTTCTATGTCTAGGCACAAACATAGAAGTGAAAAAAAACACTTATAATACTTCTCTCTGGGAAGTAGAATTATTAAAAAATAAATCCTGTTATAGAAGGAGAAGTATATGATGTTGCTGTAAGTCATGAGTAGATATAAGGAAAATAGAATATTCTATTGTTATGTTATATATGTTATTCTCTCCTCCTCTCATTTCCCAGTTCTCCCTATAAAGAAAAAGGAAGTGAAAACAATGAAAGAAGGAGATATTGTCAATGGAAACATTGCTGTCACCACTGTCAACTGGCAACACAGGAGAAAGAACTAATCACAAATATCCAACCAATAGGGTGAAAGAGCTGTAAGGACAGAGTATTTGGGAAAGATATATAGCAAATTTTTTTCTCTATCTGAGTAATAATTTACTAGCTTTAAACTTCTTGAAATATGAATATCAGAGCCATACAGTCTGAAATTATGTCGGATAGCTGTATCTATCTGTACTCCAGTACTCTAGTCTCCAAATTACATGTTAAGAACATTGTAGTTATTGTGCTAGGGACATTTCTCTTTAATACTCCCATATTCCACTCCATGCTTAAAAATGTCAATGTTCATAAAGAAAACACTTAAAAGAAATTACTATTTTCTACCAAACTAACTTTTATATTACACAGGCAAGATGACTGTCTTTTTAGTAAAGAATTTACAGATGATTGAAGGGTATCAGGTGCTGGTGGATCATCTTCCTGTAAAGTTTCTTGAATATGCTTATCTTGGGATCATAATTTAAAGTGGTACCTTTTCCGTCTTTTACAAATATAGCTCTGAAAAGCAAGTAACTAGGCCTGTTGCTGTCAAAGCAGATTTTACCTGATGGACTAACTGTTGCCAATCCCATTTTTGCTCCCCTTGTTGTTTACTGTTGGTGTTATCCCACAAAACTTTGATTTAACAAGATAATTTCTTGAGATTTGCTCCAAAGTGAGCAATTCTCTTTCCTCTACATTCTCTGAATATTTCTTGTTCATTGTTAGAGATAGGGGGTAGAAAAGGAGGATAATTTAGCTTTTAGTGAAGCTACCTGAGGAACCAAAGCAAGAGATTACAACTGTGGCAATGATCAGTTCCTCTATATCCAACTGATCTTGTAACTGTTAGAAAGTATTTCCATAATTTTAGAGATGCTATCTTTGTGAAGGATTATCAAACACATATATCTTATCATTTTAATATAAAATCTCAAACTTAACGGGTGGGAGGAACTGGATAACTGCTCCATGTTCTTACTACTAAATATTTTTCCTCTATACCATGTTAAATTTCAAGGGGAAAAAAGTATTTCTTTTCCATCCATATTGCAAAAAGAAGTGATTTTTTTTTTAACTCAAGAATTTCTGTAAACACCTGTTGATCTTGTTCAATATCTCTGACTATGGAAACATACTAATATAGCAAATTAATAAAAAAATACAGTGAGCATAATCCTGATAATTTCAATAATATCAATATTTCAATAGATAGGTCTTTTGGGTGGGGATGCAAGGATTCCATTTTGAAGACTGCTTAAAAAATACTTCATTATAACATCTGTCTTTTATGAAAATCAAATACTAGACTTTTAGAAGTAAAAATTATCTTTTAAAAATATTTGAATAACAAAGTGCACAGAAATCTGTTAAAGTATAATTTATATTTTAAAATTAATACAAAATAAAAAATTTTTAGAGTAGAGAGCTAATAGATACTGTTCATTTTAATTGAGCTTTTGATTTTTATGCATTATGACCGTAACTATTGAAACTATCTGAGTTTGGGGCTAGATTGTTAGCTATTTTATATCTGATGCAAGACCATAAAGAATTACACCTGTAAACCACTGTAAAAGTCATCCATGATTTTCACACACATGTATATCAACAGACTACAGCTTTGTGCTTCTTGCAGATTACTCCAGGGATAGTAAGGCTCTTCATTTTAGGCTTCTTTCCTTCACTTCTCAACTCTTTTCTACAGCTGAGAAACTGTGAAGAAAACAATACATAAGACAACTAAATTGCTCTTTTCTTTGGGTATAAGAAGGAGCAGAAAGAAAGGTATTTGCATTACTTGGGCTTTCTTAGCTACTAGTTTTCAAAGGTACTGGTCATTGGTTTTGGAATGTACCCCAAAATCACAATTTGACCCTTAGTGAGCTGCTGAGTGAAATTAATTCAAGTGGTACTGCAGGCATTTAGAATCAGGCCTATTAGATGCAGCTGAAAATAGTTTTGGTAGTTCATATCCACACAAAGTTCAACCACAGTTCCTCATATCACCTTAAGCCTCAGGGCCCTTACAATTTTTGATGCAGAAGGCTTCTTTTAAACAGGGGCCCAAGGTTTTACGGTGACTGCGATAACTGCAGCGAAGATTTTGCCATTAAGCCAAGGTGAAACTTTCAGAACAAATTGCTTAACTCTATTCAACCATTTTTCTTCTCCTTTTAACCATATTTTTGCCAAACCAGGACTAGGAACTCCATGCCGGCACAAATACTGTTCGTCCATCCATTTGTATTTCACCTGGCACTCATTTTCCCCAAAACTTAATTTCTCTTCTGTATGTAGATGGCTGCTTTGTGCTGGCAGACTTTGCAAAAGTCTCACTTTTGCTTACATAAAGCTTTTGTGGTTTCATGAAAGAACGCTGTATTGCCAGTCCTAGCCTCCAGTTAAGTTGAGCTGCTATCTCTGCTGCAGCTTTCAGAAGAACTCTTCCCAGGGCCATTCTATTTTAAACTTAATTAGATGCTTCAGCTTAGTTTTAAAAAAAGAAGTAAGAAAACTGACAATTGGGAGACTGGCAGGTGTAGTGCGGCTCAGTGTCAGGAGGCAACAAAGACTTCTGTGTTAAAGATGGCATTTCAGTCTCTAATGACATTACTGCAGAGGATGAGTCAAGCAGCATTTTACCTTGTAATCGCTCTGACTTCATCTTTTTAAATAATAGTAAGAGATAGTAAAATAATAAAAAGACATAAAAATATATAAAATATAATAAAAAAATTACCAAAATCTTATAACCCTCCCCAAATTGTTGCAACTCATAGAAGTTTCCTGACAGAAATATTATTCATCTTGGATCTGCTGTTCTTTTGCTCAAAGACAGCTCTGCAGAGGGGTATAAATCTCAAGTGCAACTTTTATAATAACTGGGTCATACCAATTTTAATTTGTGAACATGAAGCTACAAGGAGTAATAGTAACTTGAGCTTAGTGAGAGTAGGGCCACAGTTTACAAAAGCACCCAACAATTCTGAGTATCCATTGTGAGAAAACTTAAAGAATTTGATGTTCAGAATTAAAAGAATATTCAGAAAGTGAAAGATAACAATGACTTTTCCCCAGCTAAACATGCATTGATAACTAAAAAATAGAGATTACTTCTAAAAATTGTGTCAATGAAGTTCTGGTTTTGAAGTTAGAAACAACAGCAAGGCAGGCTAATTTGTGCTGTACTTTCAGGTTACCTGAATTTAGTGTGGGTATAATGGCATAATCTTGCCCTCAGTGGTCAATTAAGTTACACAGTTTATTGAAAAGTAATAAAAACATCAAGATATGGACTGTTAACAGCCTACAAGTGTTATGCACTTCCAGACTGTTGATAGAAATTAAATGCAAGCTCAGTAATGTGTTTAATCTGTCAGTTACCATTTAGAACGGTAATAAGCTGTCACACAGACTGTTTCTGGCCAAAACTCAGTAATGAGTTGATCCGTTACAATGGAAGGAATGGAGAATTCACTTTAGGCCTGAATATCAAAACAATCCTCTAATCATGGCAGTTCTTAGCTCACCTCCATACATGAAGAGTCAGAGGAGATAATATAGTGCTACATGACATAGACATACAGATCTTAAAAGAATGTCCAGAGTTATTAACTTCACATATGCTGATGTGTATTGTTCACATTCTGCCCTCTTTTATTCTCATGTTCTTAATTTCATCTTTCCCAGTTTTCTTCCTTCTTGTTTCCTTGTTTTTCCTGTCCTTTCTACAGGCAAGAAAATTTACTGTCCCTTGTTTTGTGTAACCTTTGCTTTTGCCATAAAGTTAAGTTTTACATGTCTTAGGCATTGACAATAAATTGATCAGAATTTGTCAGCCTGTTGCTCCTCCATGCAGAAGAACCAGAATGGCTTTGGAAAACATAATGCAGATATTATCTGCCAGGAATAAAAGGCTGTTGTAGTATTAATCTGCTTTGGTTTTGTTTGGCCTTATGGTAGAAAAAGTAAACTGTCATGGTAAGACATTTATTTCTGGTTCATGTTTATGTCAGGAAGTAAAGTAATAGTTGCAGAGCTTACTACTCATTCATCTAGGAAATTGCAATCTGCTTTAATAGCAATATCTACACTTAGTTTTTTTGTTTTCATATGGGAACCAGGCCCTGCTTTCTCAGTCTCTTTTTAAAACCTGTAATATCTTCCTTAGGATTCAACTCCACCCATTTTTCTGCAAACAATTGTTTTCTTTCTAGTCTCTACTGTTACTTCTCAGTCTGTCAATATCTGTCCCTGAACCTTAATTTTCTAACTAAATCTGTGTATTGATGACCTACTTTTCACAGTAGACCATCCTTTCAATACATATCCGTTGCAATAAGAAGAGAAGAGCTTACAGCATTTCTGTTTTCTGCCAATTCAGGGTTCCGAGTTGCTCTTGACTACTGTTTATTTCTAACTTTATGTAATTCTAAACAAAGGAAACTCCTATATTGTGTGAAAAATTAGTATTCAGCCAAAGTTATGTTTCTAAGTTTAATTTAGTTTAATTTTCAAATATTTACATTAAATAAGGATCATGTTGAAATACGCTAAAAGTTATCAGAAATTACTAAGAAAAAGATTCTTGAGTTTTGTTATCAAAATGTAGCTACAAAGAAATTTTCGGCATCTTATCTACAGCAGAGAATACCTTCNTCAATCTACTGAAAAGTAATTTCTCCCTCCAAGTCAAGAGGCAACTGACTGACAGTGTGAAATGAAGAATGAATAACAGGTAGAAAGACCACATTAGAAAGATTATCCACAGAATCTTTACTGGCTGAAAGGGGAGAATTTAGTTTTCCCTCTTAATATTGCTCTGTGTTTATGTGAAAGAAAGCAAGCTGACAGAAATGTGCCCTTCATTCAAAACACAGGAGATTCTCAGTTCCTACAAGAATTTTTACCACACTATGAAGAGCTTTGTTTCCTGCACAAATGAGCTTTGTTCCAGATATGAATGTTATCACTATATCAGAAAAAGGACAATCACTAAATTATTTCATTCTAGTTCTTGAGTTGCATGCATTTGTTTTAGTATTCTTTATTCTGCCTTCATTGTTTGGTTTATAAGAACCCCATTTTAACCTGATTAAAATTTCTTTGGCTAGAACAAAGACAAAGAGGCAGGCCTCATATTATAATGGTATAAGGTGAAATTCACCTGTATTGCTGTGGGGATACAGCTGAAGCCCGTGGCTGTGGGCTGGAGTTTTAAGAATCATCGTTTTTCTTTCCATTCAGAAAATTTTCCCCCTCCCCTTCCATGGTCACAGAAGGTAATTATCTTCTTTTTTCACATTGTCCTCATAGCAAATGGGTAGTCCTCTCTACAGCTGTCATTATACTTCTCATGTCTGAAGATTTTAAAGGGAATACTAAAAGAACTGGGCAAAGATGTTCTTTCCAGCATCTCTTATAGAACTGTTCTGCATGCTGGGGGAGTACAAGGAGAATGGACTTTAAAAAATGGCTAGACTCTCACACTTTTCCTAAAGTACATGTCCTCGGCTGGATGAGGCTGGACTAGCCTCACAAAGCAGGGCATTTCTTATGTCTTTAGGATCACTTCAAAGCATTAGATGAAACTGAGCAGGACTCTGAATAAGGAGTCACAGTAAAGATGTGTCTTTAAAAAGATGTAATGCTTTTTAGATGAAGATGTGGCAGAATACCTCTATTTTGCATAAAATCAATGCTTATCATTTATAAATTGTCTTTAAGGTGTACATACACTTTTGAAGAACTTCAGAAAACAGACTTTTGCTTTCGTCATTCAAGTTCCTCTGAGATTCTTGCACAATTGCTATCAAGCTCTGCTGCTACCTTCTTGTCTCAATAGTTGTCAACAGCAACTTCATAATTTTTTATCAGGTTCTCACTCAACTGAAGGCTATTATTAGACCAACAGGTGTATAAAATTGCTATTAAAGGAGAAAAAATTTTCATGTTGCTCCTTGTTCCTAGTCTAGCCCATGCTGTAATTAAACAGAGGCTCTACAACTTATAAGGTCTTTGGTGGATAATGCATACTTAACTGATGATTTTAATTTACTTCTTAAGAGACAAGATGCACATTCTATAACAATCATCTAGGTAGAAAACTAATAGAACTGGATTAATACATGTTTTGCAATGGAACTTTTAAAAGTAAAGCTAAGGTACTACTTAAGCAACACAAAAAACCTTTTTCCTATTCCAGTGCTGTGGATTCTTTGTGCCTATTTCTACTTATGATAATGTCGATCTATTCTCTATTATAAATACTAATAGGGCTTAAAGAAAAAGGAAAAAAAAATCATTCCAGGATTCTCAATGAGATACAGTGAAAGTAAATATTGTGGTTGTCAGCAAAGGTTTTATGAAATAATGTCAGGTAAGATACTGTGTCTTTCCTATTCAGTTGGGATATTTCATTGTAGGTCAGGCATGCTGAATTACTATTTTCTTTCCACTACTGAAATTGGTAACCTACTCCAGAAACACACATAGTATTGAAAAAAAAATGAGGTCAAAAGTAGCACAGCATACATCAAAGGGTTTTGGAATGATAACAAGACTGTTAATCAGCCCCTGGTTGTTTACAGACAGCAGGAGATCTGAACCAGCCATTTAGCAGGTTAGGAGGTAATCATGCACAGATAATTGCTGCTCTGAGAACACCACTTTTTAAAGATGTAGATTTCCACCATGTGAGTGTGCCCTGTTTCAGACACTCAGGGTCTGAGTTGCAGAACATTGGCTATTGTAACTTATAGTCTTCAGGAGTTAACAGCAAATCACCAAAACAAAAGAAAGAAATAAAGTCCTTAAAAGCCAAATACATCAATAGCAAATCAACAGATAATCCAATCTTGAGATATAGAAAAAGTCCTAAAGCTCAGAATGTGTATTCCAATTACATGCTGCCTGCAGGTGCTCAACAAGAGATGAGAACAATAAACACATCAAATCATTGGAACATCTAGCAAATCCTATGTCACTTCTACAAATACTACTATTAAAAAAAAAATCCATATCTCAAAACTGAACTCCTAAGACAGCTGATAGGAGAAAGCAAAGAAATAAAACTCAGATGCTTCAGTTCCTCTCTAATCAAGTCAGCAAGGTCAAAAGGTCAAAAATGATCTTACTTCCTCCTTCTTAAAATGCAAGGTACTTAATGCACATGGTATCTGTAAGTTGTATGATTAAAATTTTCACTGGCATAAGACATGTTACATGACAACAAAAACATGGCTAAATAAATATGTTTCCTGATAAAAAATGTAAAAGTAGCAATAACAACAAAGCCTGCAAATACTTGTTCTATGCAGTCATTTAGTTAGCTAGCCAGCTCATCTTTATATGTGAGTTAGTCACCTTTTCCATGCATGAGACTGACTTTTCAAGTATTCTTAAAAAGAAGGAAAGAGACACTTTCAGAGATCAAGCATAATCAATTGCAATTTGCTCCCATCATTTCTGTGCATATGAGTTCTGTGTGTATGGTTCTGTGAGTTTTTCTATAGAAAACCTGAGCTGACAGAAATAAAATTAAATCAAAGCTACATAAGAATTATTTGCAGAATTTAAGTATAGGAGGTCTTGAAAAGAGCTGTTAAAAAAAGTTTAAAAGAAACAAAACTATCAAAATACAATAGTTTTACCTTATTATTCTTTTCTTGCTAAGATGAGAGGATTAGATATTGTCTAGATACTTTAGAGCAAATAATTTACTTTGAAAAAAAATGCAAAAAGTACATAATGGAATTGGATTCTACTAGATGACAAAGCTTAATTCTCAGCACCACAAACCTATATTTATGAACTGAATCAATACTCATCAGCTCTCCTACTCAAGGGACGAGCTTGGCAAGAGAGAAGTTTCGTCTGTTTATAAAACTACTGAAAAAGAAATTTGAGATAGTAGTTATAAAGGACATCATCTCATTATCATTAATTACAGCCATTTGGTTTGAATTTTGGGGGGTTTTTGGTGATTTTTACTTCTTTCTGTTTTTCCCCTGAGAAAAATACCAAACTTATTGAGTAATATTGACTACTAAATTTTCTCATTCCAAAATCAAAATAACTGTCCTTGTCAAGAACATATCAGGTAAGAACTGAAAACTTAGAGCTGAAATCTCCACTTTGAGCTTTCACACAGTTTTCCATTTAAGGTTAGTTTAAACAGAAGTTTTTTAACTAATTCTAGTTCTGTTTTATGAATTCCATGCAACACTGAATGTTAGCTCTGGGGTTTTTTATGCATTCTATCAGACAAATAATGCCTTTGAATGTGCATTTCTTGGAATGCATTTACTCTTCCAAATTTGTGATGTCAAATCAGTCATACATTGCCTTGCTTTGTAGGGTGCTTCTGTATGATTTACTGTGATCTCTCACACAGTGAGAAAGCATTTCCATCATGATTATTTTTGTCTGAATTAAATGTTTGGCCTCTGCAAACACTCATGACTTTTAACTTCATCTTCTGTGAACATTTGTTCCAATAAAATCTGGTTGTTCAAATGGACATGGAAAGCAAATAACAAAGAACAGAGATCATGGCCAAAGCAACCCCATTAAATAATGCAAATAAATATTTGTCTATTTTTTTCTTTTATTCTTTATGCTTTAGTGTCAATACTGCATTATGTGGAAACTTCATCTTGCTTTCATAGAGATGTTTATAGCTGTTTAGTTGAATTCACCTGTCTGAGAAGTCATATCAGAAGAAAAACATAAGGAATCAGTCTCTTCGTGCTGAAAAATCTTCCAAAACCCAGCTAAATATGATTATGCTTATAATAAAAAGAGAGAATTTAAAGCAAAAAAGGTATAATTAGAAGTGAATTAATCTGCCACACTTGTATTCACCAAGTATCCACCATGATCTCTGTGCTTATCTGCAAACCTATAGAATGGGATTCTCTGTAGATCTCTGATTCTGCACTACTAAGTCATGTTTCAAGAACAGGGATTAAGATGCAATCTTATTATGTTTTCAGTGGAGATGGTTACTCACTCATGCACAAACTGAGACTTTGCAGCTCTTTGCCTATGTCTGGGGTTTGGCTCACACAAGCACATGATCCACTCCACCTCTGCCTCTGCACAGACTTGTTTTTAATACGTGCTGAATGCCAGTTGTTTATCTAAGTCTCATTCCGCCACGCTGAAAAATGAAGCCAGAATGTGTCCAGAGCAGAGATATGGAAAAGGTAAACAGTAAAATAGCAATGGAGGCTCACACACTTCTTCAGTGTTCTACATGACTGTTGTAAAAATATGCCTCAAAATGTTCAGGTTGTGTTTCTTGTATTGTAAGACTGGAAGAATGGATCCTGTATAATAGCAGTAATAATAATAGTAATAGTAGTAATGAATATAAGGGTGAATTACTACTACACTGAAGTCAAAGGCAAATCTGTTCTGTTTTCCTTCTGTTTCTAATTTAGATCAGCACCAATGCCCTAATTATGCTTGTAGTAGAATGTGCCTGGCACTGAGAATATAATTTCATTTATTCATTAAGAAGAAAAGCAAATTGTTGAGCCGATATCCCTCTGCATTCTTGTTATCAGACTGACCTGCCTTTTCTTGGAATTACTCCACAATTGAGATTGCAATTTAGTTTTTGATTGAATGTTTTGCAGATTGAATTTCACTTAGATTTTCTGTTGTTTTTATAACCGAAGTATGAGTTCAGTTTACTAACTCTTTGAATAGCATAGTATGCAGAGAAGCATCTTGGGTGACAGAAGCTCAAGGAGGGTAAAGTTACTGAGAACTCTCTTAGTTGGCCTCACTTATATTTGGATGAATAAAAACATCTGTTCTGTTAAAGAAAGCTATACAGTCTATAGCATGGTAATTGAAACTTCTGCCCTCCCAGGTCGTAGGGATGCTTACTGCAGGAGAAAAAAATATTCCTTCTCTGCAGTCCATCTCAGGATGAAAAAACAGGTGAAAATTTGAGGAGGACTGTATAGAAGTTGTGATGATTTAGTTGTCTGAGTCAGTTCACAGCTACATAGCCATATTTAAATGGAATAAATTCACTTTTGCTGTCCAAAAGGATGGTTACAATTTTCTTTTTATCCCTATCTAGACATTCCTATTTATCAGCACAAGTATTCATGCAGCAATGCAAATTGATCTCCATGACATATAAATCAAGAAAACAAACAAACAAGCAGTTTTGCAGTGGATCAGTGACATAATCTGTTTCTTTGACCATCTGGTTGTGCAAATATGGGAATCAGATGGCTTCTTTCAGCTGAAGGGCAGATTTATGGTGAATTACAGTGATAGGGTAGTAATGGAGTCAGCATTCTATCACCTCATCAGTCATTCAGTGGTTCAGGGATCCATTTTTATGGGTCTCATGTTAGCCAGACTGAGAAGATCTTGCAAACATAGATTGTCTCTTTAATATCTCACAGAACATACAAGAGTCCTCAGGCTCCTGGAACTAGAGCCTGAGGAGGAATTAAACATCAAAATATGCAATGGAGTCAAGATTTCAAGTGTCAGCATACATACTGAGATTAAGGATGTACACATAATAATGTTAAATTATGTACCTAAATAACAAATTAATCTTGAATTATTTAAAAAGTAGTGCCACGAAGGTCACATAAATGCAAGGCCAGGATTTGCTGCAGACACTTTTTGTTAAGAAAGCACAAGAGCCTTGCAGTCCTCTGAAAGTAATGAAAAGGCTAAGTTGCCTCCACTTCTATTTCATCTCTTTTCTGATGTTAAAGTCTTCTCTGAAGAGTTGTTGTCTGTTTAGGTGTAGTCTGTCTCCAGCATGAAAGGTCATAAGTAAGAACTTGGGAATACAAAGCACTACGCAGCAAAATGAGGAGTGTTATGAGGAAATTGCTTCCTATAAACCTCCTTATGAAATTGAAAAAGATATCAAAGTGTTTTTAACTATGCGAAAATGTTAAAGAAAACCAAAGCCCTTGAAACTAAGGCATTACCTTGTCTAACACTGAAGGGGGATGTAAAGGGCTTGGACAAATCAGGAAACAGAGTGTGGTCTTATATTTATAGGTACATAGTCATACATGTGCTTGAACAAAGCAGTGCCAGTTTTACAAAACTGAGCCACCTTAA
>VWZD01008763.1:200868-223765 GCA_013396695.1 Sakesphorus luctuosus
TTCAAAGACTTTTTTTTGACTGTTTCTTTTGCTATTTCTATATATAGGACAAAGATAAAAGAACTTTCCATATAAGGCCTTAGTATTTATGTTAGTGAAATTCCATCATCCATAAAATGTTCTCCTCTCCTCTTTCTTAGAGGAGAGCTATCCGGCCCAGCCATTTTCTGACTGCTTCTAAGTTCTATTCCTCCACTTATCTTTGGCCACTTGACTTCACTTTAGTCTGCTGTAATAATGAAAGGCTTCTTTGATAGAAAGTAACATTAAAAAAGACCTCATTTCCTTTTCCTTGANTATAACCACTAGAGAAATTACAAATCAGAAGGACAGAAGGATTTTCTTGTTTTATCAAGAAGCAGTCTCATGCAGCAACCAAAAAAATTAAGAAGGAGTCAAGAGAATTACTTCAAGCTTAGGCATAGATAACAGGTGATAATAATTAATTGTTAGCAAAGGAAGAAAGAATTAGGTTTTTAAAATTCCAAGGAACTGAGTCAGGTACTCAGGAGAGATTAAAGTCTGAGAGGCAGAAATTAAATGAAAATACACAGAATGTGGGAAAAAAAAAGGTGGGAGGAGAAAAGAATATTGACCAATAGGGAAAGCTGGTTATTGGATAACATCAACTCTTGCTTAGCAATTTTTACTGTATTAATCATTAGACTACATAGGTAGTATTTGTAAGTAGGTCATGTGTAGAGGATATGAACACAAAAGTTTTTCTCCCTTGCATACTCCTATAAAGGTCGTGAATAATCCAAATTGTCTTACATGCAGCTAGCTAAATTTGTGAAAAACATTTTTATACAAATATCCCTAGCAAAACCATTCATCTTTAGGAGTCAAACTGCATTGATTTTATTTTTTAATTTTTAAAGAAAATCTCCAATAACATTCAGCATTGGAAGAAGAAAGAGCATGAGCATGCAGAAAGAAATGGCAGAGGTAGAGTAGGTTCTTTTTCAACAATAGTTGAGTGGTGTCAAGATTTTTAAGAAATGAATGGCAGAAGGTGGTTTGAAGCTGCAGAGATTGGGAACAGAAATTCTACTTTTGACAGGCAAGTGGTCATACTGACACTGAAAACTGGTGCAGTCTCCTGTTTGTAAGAGACATAATTAGGCAATAAGTAAATCAATTCACATTGCACAATGGTGAATGTGTTTCTGTATTAAATTGTTCTGTTTTCCTCAGGTAGCATATGTGCCAAATGATGTAATTGTTACCATGGGAACTATCCTTGTATAATAAGAAATTTAGAATAAAGCTCTGAGAGCTTCTAAAACCCCACCTGGCAAGCACATATTATTTTTCTCCTTTAACAAAATTATATATAAATTGTAAAAAAAATAAAAATAAAAATAATGCACTTCCACTTGTATCCTTAAGTAGCACTTAATTCTTAAAATAGAGCTGCTGATAGTGGTGTCACTGTTTCTGGAGTAGGTGTTACCTGGTGTGAGCTCCAGATAAATAAACAAACAAAAAAAAAAAAAAAGAAAAAAATAAGGTAAAAGTAGAAACTGAAGAATTGCTTTAGAACAATGGATATTATAATGGGCTAGTTTAGAGACAAAGGGAGTTTCTAAAACATTAGAGTTTAAATACACTACTTTTCTAGTGACAATAATAACACAAAAAATGTTGTATTTATACATTAGCATCAGAAAAGTGTATCCCATACTCCTTGTTCTTCTAGTCTATTAATCTGACAATCTTTCTAATGCTGGAAAAGAAGAAAACATTTGCTGCAAAAGCACTTAAAATAATCTTTTGGGACTCTGAATATCTCACCAAGCCTAATATTTTGCAAATGTTGTAATTTTGTGGCAAAATAACACATTTTATGTTTTATCCAGAGGGAATGCTTAAACTATGGCCCTTTTATTTTCTGGTTTTATGCCAGCATACCCATAAATCACATTTCTATAACTCGTATTGAGAACCAGAAGAAAACCAGTAGCCTCTGATATTTTTTCTTTTTTCTTTGTACTTACATAGCTAAGTGGAATTAGATGTGATTAATTCTTTCTTTTTTTAAAATATAACTTCATTAAATAATGCATTAGCTGGAAGGATTTAAAGCATTTTTTAAGAACATGTATAGCACTTCTCACTATTTGAAATCTTCTGTGAATCAAAAATAAATTCCTTTTTACACAGTGCACAGTAGGATGCAAAAGAATAGGCTGCAAGGTTTACTCCAGGCAGCCTTAAGCCATCAGTTAACATTTTTTGATACTTTGCTTTGTTTTTGTTTAATATGTGGAATACAAATTTTCAGTATAAACACAGTTCATGTGAAATATTTCTCAAGTTTCTTAAGTTCTGGAAACAGTGATCTTTTACAAAGTTCATGACTAACTTGTGGAAATAAATCTGATGTTTTAATTAGAATCAGCTGTACTCCCACAACATCTTTCATCATAAGTACTTTGCTGACATTTATTAATTAGTGGTCTGATCCTGCAACCCTTACTCATCCACATATTTTTTACTTGTGATCATTCAGACTTTTTGCATGACTAAGATTTACAGAGTCTATGTCTGTTCAGTACTAAATGAAGCTCAAAAATTTATAACTAATTAGAGCTTTAGGAAACTAATTGAATGTTGGCTTGATGGGGGCAGCCAAGGGTAAATAAGGCAGTGTCCTGTCCCAGAATGCACCTGGCTGTAGCAAAAGAGGCTCAGATATGCTTTCTTTGTGTCAGAGCCCTGATGAGCCAGGGTGGCTCCTAATGTGTTCAGAACTAGTCTTTAACAAAATATGAAGTCTCCCTGAGGAGGAAAAGGGATAAAGGAAAAAAATAAACCAATGAGACTATGAGAAAATATAGTAGAAAAAAAGGAACAGTATGTGTGTCACAGGAACAAACACATAGGAGTTCCCATGGGTGCTTTGTCCTGGGGTTTGACACCAGACGGGAAGGTAAAAAGGCCCCACAGTACTGTGACTCCATACACAGATCCCTCCAATCAAGGTTCCTCTCCTTTGCAGGGTCAACCAACTGCAATGGTGTCAGGGAACTAAAGTAAACAATCTTCTGCATAGGGAAAAGACTTCATCCGACAAGCCTATGAGGTTTATGGTGAAAGACATTTATTATGCACTGCACACAGTTTATATAGGGTTAAAGCTACATTCTATTGGCTAAATTGAACCTCACACCATCAAGCCACAAACTTTAATTGGTTATAATCCCTATCTCACAAGTCCAGTGTTTAGATGAACTCATCCTAAATGTTTTCAGGTTCATCTCCAGAGTCCTGTGTGAAAGTCGAAGTGTTCTCATGAGAAACTTCTGGGGAGTAACTGAGAACTCGTAGGGAGTGATTTCTCCTTTAAAGATCAACAGCAGCTGTGGCCTTGCTGCCTCTTGGCTGGTATCTGCTCGAGTCTCACGGAGTTGATGCAGTCTGGATCGCTCACATGCCCATTTTCTAAAAGAAACCCTTCAACAGGGAACAGGGTGAATAGATCCTGCAACTCAATAGGCACTTAGAGCATGAGTGTAACTAAGAAGATGAGAGAAAAGAACAGTGACTACCTTGATGACAAGGACAAGATTCCGGAACACTTGAAGGACCTTTTTGCCTGACTTGTTCTCTTGTCACAGAGGGAAACAGTTACAGAATCACAGAATATGCTGAGTTGGAAGGGACCCACAAGGATTATTGAGTTCAATGCTCAGCCCTGCATGGGACCATAACCAAGAGTCACATCGTGTGCCTTAGAGTAGTATCATTCAAAGGCTTCTTGAATTCTGTCAAGCTTCATGCTGTGACCACTTCCCTGGGGAGCCTGTTCCAGCTCCCAACCACCCTTTGGGTGTAGAACCTTTTTTTCATATCTAACCTAAACCTCCCCTGGCACAACTTCAGGCCATTCCCTTGGGTCCTTTCACTGATCATCAGTGAGAACAGATGAGCTGGGGAATCTACCAAACAGGGGGAAAAAAAGTTCTATGAACATACTCATGCACACCACTGTTATGTAGTTTCCATCTTGTACATCTTCAGTGGCTCAGGGAATCAGACCTCAACATAAAGTGACCCACCTTTTCTTCAGGTGGTAAGACCATTTTATGGCTCCTTTCAGCAACATCTCTCACCACAGTTGCCAGCATCCTTCACATCTCAACCACAGTAATAAGACTGTAAATTCAACTTTCCAAGGTTGCTAGTTCTGCACTGGGACAGGAGTTTTGATTCTTAGGTTCGTGTCACAGCCTTTCCGCATCTCTTTACCCCTCTCCCTCTCATGCCTATCTGAGAAGCCTTAAGTCAGTTATGTGCTTCGCAAAATGTCAGCAAAGCCATTGGATTCTGAGTACAGAGCAAGCAGAGTTATAGTCTCTTAAAAAGTGGTTTGAATGCATTTATGTGACACTTCTTTCTTATGTCAATGGTCTGCATGATTTTAGCAGAACTACTTAGGAGTAAAAATTGTTCATATGAATAAGAGTTTGAGCATCAATCATTTTTCAGTAAATGTTGGGTAAACGCTTGGGGTTTTTTCAATAAGAAATTATTGTAGGTAAAGACCTGGGCTCATCCTAGGGAGTAGAGAATTGTTCTTTGCTAAATTACCTAGTTTGGATTGTTAGACAAAGCTTCCTCTGGGGAGAGAGGGTTAGGAGGAAAAGGATGGCATCTACAGATATTTCTTCAGGACATTAAGGTTTAATTCTCTGCCTGGAGAAGCTTCTCTGTCTTTCCTGACAGGAGGGAAGCTTCCAGTAATTAGACACCTAACTTACACACTGCTGCAAAATGGGCTGAAGCCAAGTTGCCATGCAATCAATTCTGCTCCATGTGCCAGGGCCAGCCATGGAAATTCAACTCTTGTAAAATCTGTTCTTCCTGTAACCTTTGCTGTAACCTCCCCTGCCTCTTCTGGGCCCGGACATCTGTATCACCTTGTCACAGCTCTGATGAAGCTCAGGAGCACAACCTTGGTCCACTTTTAAGGAAATTGTTAAATGGTGAAAAAAGTGTAGAGAGTAAGGCTAAGTAGGATTAGAAAAGGAAAATTACAGACTGAGGTACAATTACACTTATGAGGAGTGTGAGTTACTTTAAAGATTCAGGGACACAGCTATCAACTTGCTTATCATTAAAAATAGGAAAAACAAAACAACAACAACATCAACAAGAAGATCAATACAAGAAGTTATTTGGTGTCATTAATGTCAGTCTGTTGTGATGTCATTGGCCTCTGTAGGAGTGGCAGTTTACCTTAAAGTATTAGTGAGGGATCAAGGCTTCAGTAACTCAGCAAAATATAACATTTAGGGATCAACTGAGGCTGATGCTTCTCCTCTTCACTAATACCTGTCTAGGCAGCAAAGACTCTTCTGTGCCTTCCTGGGGACAGTGAACACAATAAGCTTTATCCCAGGAGTTCATTATAACTAGCTATATGTTTCATGTATTAGCCAATAATTGCTTTATGCTTTAGTTACATATGTTCTACTTGCAAAACCCTCTTTCAGGACAGTTAAATATACCCAAATAAAATGATCCAAAGAAGGGCAGCAAAATCTGATGTTAAGAGTTGGTAACATTAGATTCTTCAGAATCTTACATGGTAAGAGTCAGACTTATTTTGATGGAAACTGTCTTGATTCTTCAAGTGTCATGGTTCCTGTGTTCATGCTATAATTTTCAGAAAGTTTTTCTCCTTCTCAGTATTAATCTTTTGCAAATGTGGAAGGTCTTAAATGCATAGATTTAGAAATCAGAAGAACTATTGGTCATTAAAACCACTTTTTTAAATATATGTTTTTAGGTCTTAGGAAAAATCTGCTTTATAACATATTTGTCTTCTAGTATAATAATAGCACATATATATTTTCATAATTCTTTTGTCTCATGAGATATTCTATAAAATCTACCATTGCCCCTTCCTCATCTCTTGTTCTTATATCCTTCAGTATCCTATATGGTTCTGAGTTATTTCCTTATATTTTCCAGCCCTAATTTCTACCTGTTGTTCACATTCGCAGTAACCATGAAGTTGGCTTTTCTTTCTTCTCCTTTTTTTTTGAGAATAAAATTAAAAGGTGGATTTAAAATGATCCAAATCACAGTTCACTGCTCACAAAGAGATGGATTGTTTAAATTCATTTAATGTTGTGCTCATTGAAAATATTTAAACAAGCCCTGTCATTGAATCAGCACATATTAATAGTTATTTAAGAATCTCTGTAATTTTCTTTCACCTGCCTTTTTTTTTCTTTAAGATTGTCTTCAGTGAGCTATAAGTAATAACTGAAATATGTTAGAGCTCACTAGTCTTTTTCTGACCTAAGAGCCATTAAGAAAGTTTTTCATATTCTACTGGCCCATTACATTTTTGGTATTGTATTAAAAAATACAGAATCCTCCTTATTTGTCTTTTAGTAAAAAACCAGAATTTCCCGATTTTTGTAGCAGAGAGAAAATGCACCTAAACATTGAGATTTGTTAATACCCTTGAGTTCTGCAGGTGTCATATCTTCATAACTTATGAAGTTCTCCTGTGTTAAAACATCAGCTGGAAACATGACTTGCCTAAGGTCAGGATAAACTGGTTAAACAAACAGGAAAAATATGTTTAATGTCAATGTTAAAACAATCCAATTATTTTGAAGTTCCAATTTTATGAGGGGACAGCAAGGAATAAAGTGCCTTCCTTTCCTCTCTGCCTTCCTCCCTCCCTGCCTCTCTCCCTCCCTGCCTCCCTCCCTCCCTCCCTCCTTCCCTCCTTCCCTCCCTCCTTCCCTCCCTTTCTGCATGCTTTCCTCCCTTCCTCCCTCTCCTTCCACTCCTTCCTTCCTGACCTTCCATTTCTCTCCTTCTTACCCTTCCTTAAAAGTAACTATACAAATTTCCAGAGCCTTCCACTCTCTAAAAAAGGTATTGATCAAAGCTTTGAAGTGTAACTACTCATATTCCTCCAGAAATCAAACATACAGACAAATCTGGTCACTTCTGCTACTTTTTAATTTCATCACAAGATTATAAAAATGGAGAAAATTCTAGTCTCTCAGATGACACTAAACAAAAAGGTTTAAAAATTACTCTCTGCTATGTCCATGTAAGAAATTCTTTCCTCTGCATGGATTGCTAGTCCAGTGATTTCCAGAGATTTTTTTTTCTCTGTCACTGGTCCAGCTCGGCTGTGGGTTTCATCTGTGCCTCAGGAAATCCCTCCTACTGCTTTCATCTTATGTTTTCAGTAGTCTTTCAAAACCACTGTCACTTCAGTGCTACTGAAAGTTTTTTCTCTTCCTCTCTCTTGTCCTCTCATGCTCAGGTTTACAGACTTGTCTAATGCTTTTTTGCAATAGGAATAATTTTCAGTTCATTGATAAATCACTTTTGGCTCAGGAAATATCAGGCAGCTTCATTCAGTGCATCCTGCTTCAACTCCGTTCAGGTTAACCACAGCTGAGGAGTCAGTGAGTCTGAAGTCATGGTGCAGGACCTTGTGTTGGATGGATTTCTTTCTATTTCTGTTGTACTGATCCCAAACAACCCCTTTGGTGAGCAGGCAGAGGTGCTCTAGAGCAAAAAGCAAGGCAATCTTTCCTCCTTGGCATAAGATTTTGCCTTGCCCAGTATGTAAAACATACAGTACCCACACAGCAAAGGGTGACCAAGCACCATATAGCACTGGCAAATTGTATTAATATTTAAACTGATATAATATATGATATTTTGGTAATATTTTATAAGAAACTGATTAAATAAAATGGGAAATCCAGTTTGGGAAATTTTCTTCTTTTTGTTTTCTACATCTTTTAGAGAGAGCATACAGAAGAATTTAGAGCCTTTTCACAGACAAAACTTAATGACAAGTGCCAGTAAACTGGTTGGATTTTAATGAAAACACAGTTTTCCAGGGTAGATCGTTGTTACTTTCATTGTGTGTTATTTCTTGGTGGCTTCCTGAGATTTCGCTTAGGATTTTTTGTTTGGTTTGGGGTTTTTTTGTTAAATAAAGTGTTTGAATATCTTCTACTAACTTCCTTTCAAATAACTTTCACACATTAGACAAAAGATAAATCCTTACATCAGTATATTTGAATATTCTACTGAAGGTTATGAGTAATCAGAGATATTGTTGCATTCTTTCTCAAGCAGCACATAAGGAACAGAATTTGAGAATGATTCCAACAATTTCCTTCATCTATAGCCTTAACCACTGTTCTTTAATTTCTTTTCAAGAAAGATGAAAATATTTTAAGATTGAAAACTTTCAATGCTTAAGAGAAAGCTCTAGTTTCCCATATGAGACCTACCGTAGAGTTGTATGAAACACTTACCCTGTCCAAAACATATGTGTTGGTAACTACGGCAGTGAATGGTAGAGTTGGAACTTGCAGAGAGAATTATTTCATTTTCATAAACCAGAATCCTCTCTGTTTGATGTTCTATAAACAAATCCAAAGCTATGACTTATTTTATCTTTCATTTTGGGTTTGCTTCCTGTCAGAATCGTTGAAGATGTTTATGAGAAGGTGTTTGATTTATAAGGAGAAATAGACAGAAGAGTGAGATTAAAGAAGTAAAACTGGGATATAAAAATATACTGGGATGTAAAAAGAAGCTAGATTACTTCTGAATGAAAGACCGAAAGAAAAAAGGCACAACTACCACTCTAAAAAGTTCCATGATCACTGACTGATAAAGGAAAAGCTTATCTTAAGTGTCAACACCTTGAACACAGAGGGACCAGGCACCATACTTCTGACAGCACGTTTTTGAAATATATGTGTGATACACTGTGTGTATTTGGTGAGTCCTTCTCCCAGAGGAGAAAACTGTACCTATACCTTTACCATAGAAGTTTGATATCCTGAATGTGTATTGGAGGTGTCTGGTTCAATACACTCACCTTCTACAACTATGGAGCTACTCTAAACTGAAGTAGATTAATACATTGCCAATGAAATCAACAGAACTCTGCCAGTTTACATTGGCTGAGGTTCCAAAGTTGTGGAAAGAAATGACCCAAGTGTCCAAGAAAACAGCAAGAAAAATGGGAAAATGGAATTCAGTTGAGGGCACATCAAAATCACACAGAATTAATCAAGCTTGTTTTGCACCAGATTCTTATAGAAAATGAAGTGCATTGCAGCAGTTGCAGTACATTCATGAAGGATTGAATTCATATAGTTAACCAACTAATAGAAAACAACAGAATGAGTTTCTATTAATGTACATTCATTTATTTGTAATTTGCAACCAGACATAATCTATAAACAAAATAGTAGAAAATGAGGAGGTGACAGTAGTTTAGGGTGAATTCTTAACATACATAGTGTTTGCACCCTCACTCTTTTCAGCAACAGCGTGCTGTTTCCAGAACAGCCACAATTCCGGAAAACAGACTCCCGGATAAACAATTAACACTCTGTTTTTGTAATGTATTATAAACAGTTCCTTCACCTCCTTTCCAAATACTGCTCCTGTGCCCATCTGGATAGAATTTTTCATGACAAAAACTAATAAAAGCTTTACCCCTTGAACCTGCAATATATAATAAACCTTGAACCTATAATTGGTTTTATAGCTTGGACTGAATTATATTACCTTATCCTTTCTACTACTTGTCAGAGAAATATTTTATGATGTTCTGGTACAGCTGGTATACTGAACAACTTACCGGGGAAAAAATTCAGTTGTGTCCAGGTCATAATTTCTAGAATTATTTTATATATCTTATTGTAGGTGTATCACTTGGCCTCCAACTGTATCAACATGGCACAGGTCTTCCGTTGCTGCCATGCCATATTTGTTAATATTTTTCTGAAGTTTCTTTTACCCTATGGAGAGTGAAATGGCAGTGGATGCCCACAGGTTGGCAACTGCACTGAGTCCAGTATCTTCATCAATTATAATCAGAACTTAGACACTCAGCTTACAAAAAGACAGCTGCATTGAAGACAAATTATTTTTGCCATTTACATCTTGAGCTGATGCCCAAACACAAGTTAAACACAGCACTAAGAGGAATTTAAGGAATACAGTACAAATGTTTCTGAAGAATAGCATAGAAGTGGTTTCCCATAGAGCAATTTGGGCCAAATCCAGATGCCTGCTAGTTCAAAGCAAGTTGAATGAGTTGTGATTAACTGAACCTATGGCTGAGATTGACTAATGAGTCTACTAGTGTAATTAAGAACAGAAAAGATGTATACAGGAGAGTCACAAAATGAGACTCAGTTAATGGCCAGGGCAATGATAATTGGGGTCTCTATAAATCTTTAAAAAGTAGATTCAGTTCACCCAATTTTAGGCATTGAGTAGACCTTTATGCCTGAGCTAGACACTGAGCTTCTTTTATATACTACAGAGAGAAATATGAACATATAGGGCAAAGTTCATCTTTCCTAGTTTATTAGTCTACATTAGGTTGAAATAAATTTCTTCCTAACAGTGTCTATTTCTCTTCACTGGCAATAAAAAGAACCTAAAGAAACTATTTTAAATTCAGGCATCTACATTTGATCAGAGGACTCCCACCTGGGTGTCTGTAGATAATAGTGTGTCTTAGATCAGAGAGAAGCTCTGCACCATCTGCTCCAGACAGACTTGTCTAAAGCTCCAGCCCCACCAGAGGTAGCCTTTATCGACATGCCAATTACAGGAACAGCTGTATTTGTCCTAAAATTTGCCCTGCAGTTAGAGATGTCTAACCCCACCCAGTAGTCTTACTACTACAAATATTTTGAAACAACCAGGGAAAGTGCAAATAGATTGAATAAAAAAAAAATTCATAAATATTAATTATTTGTTCTTTTCAGCCATCACACCAAAATTTGCCATTGTACAAAAGACCAGTGGGGAAACAAGTACTGTCATGAGGGGATTTGAGAAAATCTTGTGTATCCAAAGGAGGAGACTTAGAGGAGGATTTAGCATTCAAATTAATTACAGCCAATGCTATCAACAAGCATAGCACAAATAAAATGCGAAAGAGCATCAAAGGTAGTGAAAAAATATGCAAAATATTATCTTGTTTTGCTATCAGGAAAGCATCTAGCAAAAGGTGTTTGTTCTGCTGTCACTGTAGTCAGTCTCTCAGCAGCCTGAAATTTTAACCTTCTAGAATGTACCCAGCCTGTTGTTTGGCAACACGAGTTGTCAAGGCAACAGAAGATAGTGACAATTTTCTTTTCTTCTCATGGATTCTACCACAGAAATACAGAAACCAGGGTCCTGAACTGGAATGATGTCTCTTTGGAAGACATTTTTTCATGCCATGAAATTCCTGTCTCATAAAGGACAAAGGTATTCTGAAATATTAAATGAGTTTCTTTATTTGACAACACTTATTGATGAGTCACAGTGCATTTCATTTATTTTAATGCAACTTGGATGGATGTTTAGAAGTTAGACATAGTAGTCAAAAGAACATTGAAAAGCACAATGCCATTCTTGCCTTAGAACCTTTTCTCTTGGTAAAACCAGGTAAGAGTTATAAATAATAGAGATTAAACTCTCCCTGTAGTTAACTATTTAAAATCAATTTATAACACTTTGCACAACTAGGCGCACATATGGAAAACCAGCAAGAATTTTTGTTCTACAGTCTACAATGTTTAAATAATAGCTTCAAGAGATAATGCTTTCTAATTTTGGTTTGATACTAGCAGAAAACATTCACTGAAGCATTGAAACTCTCTTAAGGGAACATGAGAGAGAAAAATCTGAACTACAGTCCTTCCTCCCAGTATAATGAAACTCTTGATTTGTTCACCACCAGGAACAAACAAACTCCTTTTCTCCTAGATGTAACTTCATGCACATTCCCTGTTGTTTAAACCCCATAAGGTTTTCCTTTGTGAGTCATTACTCAGTTCAATGTAGAAATTCTTTTGAATGTCACTTAAAGCTTTTCTTCCATTGATCTTCACAATGACATGTCTCCCAAAGCAGATGGACTTGCTTTTCTCTTAACAGACGTCTCAAATGTTTCCATCTCCTTTTTCAGGATAAATTTAGAGAGAATAAAATTATCAAATTTGTTTACTTTTGTACTTTAAAAAAATTCTATTATTTTTATTAAGCCAATTACTTTTGAAAGCATTCCAATGTCTTTGTACACTGAGAAGGAAATCAGGCTTTTACATCTTTATATTAATACACAAGTAACATTTGACTTGAAAAATCAGCATTTTTTCTTAAAGTTTTAAAATTTCCCCTTGCCTCACATAAGATAACAATTGGTATGTTTTTCATTGTCATGAAATCACAGACGGACAGTTTCCCCTGAAATAGTTTTACAGTCTGATCAATATCATTTAACTATAACTTTGCAGATTTGCAGTGTAATACTTTTATTACATCCTGTAGTACAGAGTGAGAACGTCCTGCACTTCTTGGCACATGACTAGTGTGCCCTTTAGAGTCTCACAGTAAGCCTGAATTCACTGTTGCTCTGAGGATATATTTTCCCACCTATCTCACACACCATTGTATGAACAGAGTGTCCCTTCAGGTTTCTATTGCTGCCTCCTCTCTGTAAATCTGGTTAATAATGGATCTTGACTATCCTGCCATTTATGACTGTAGGATGCTACACTTATATATTCAGCCACTACAACCCAGCACTTTGCTCAGATAGAGTTTATAATTCTTTTTTCTTTTTTCTTTTTTTTTTTAGCTTAATGCAGATATTTGGTATAGATCCTAATCTCTGGCTTCATTCATGAGATTTGCTTGAAGAACAGGATAGCTGGGCACCTAGAAATTAGAAGAAGACAGCAAAAAATAAAGATAAATTTATAGAAGAAAGGGTAAAAATATTTTTTCATTGGTTATAGGGAATAATGAATGATTTAGTCATCTAGAAAAGCAGCTTTAAATTATCCAATGTAACTTGATTTCTTTGTTACATCTCAGTTTTCTTCAAGTAGGATTTAGCAGTCTTAGTAGGCAGAAAAAATTAATTTACATATATATTTATATTTGTGTATGTACACATTTATTTAGAGCCACTTGTCTTAGCAAGCTTTTTTTTTCCCAACATTATTTAAAATGTAAAATAAGTTAAAAAAATTAGGTAATGTATTTGCTGATCATATAATTATGTAAATATTTTTATTATTCTACACAGACATACTTGAAAGCTCAAAGAACCTTTTGAAGTTTTAACTAAGCAAAATATTACAGGTAGATAAAACTGGAAAATTATGCTCAAGTATTGAAAGATGTAAATATAAAGACTAATTATTATTTAGGAAGTGAAATAAACATTTTGTTACTTGTCTCAGTAGTTTTCACCATTATGTATCAGTATAGAATATATATCAGTATAGGATAACAGAAACTAGCACGTTGTTCAAGAACAGAGAAATATTAGATGGATTTCATTAATAACATGTCTGAATTCTAAACATAAAAGTACTTATTAATCATTATTCCTGATCAGATCTTGAAAGTTAAGATATAAGTAGTACAAAAGGATAACATTTTAAATTGATCTCACCTATCTACTAATTCTCCAGTTGCACTGACTTACAGGTATAATTAAGGTCAACTACTGAATAATTTGTTTATACAGGATGACTATGAAACCTTGCTGTTGGCTGAGCTTTGTTTGCATTGTTGATTAAGAAGACCTCAACACTTTAAAATGCCCATTTTCATCATAAAGCATTGCTTTAGTTCCAAATCTAAACTAAATGAGGTTAGAACATGATTTCTGAAAATCTTTAACAATTTCTTATGTGTTTTGTAAACATGAACTTATACATATGTTCTTATTTTAACAAATTAGGTATAATATAAGCATGTCCTTGACTTAATACTGATCTTGCTGTTATTTGATCAGTGGTTATACTAAACTCAGTGTACTTAAGCGCTGCAGTGCCCAGTGCTTATATGAAATTACTACAACAGGTAAAATTTTCATACCTTGCACAGTACTAGAAATTCATAAAGCAAACAAAAAGCAATTATCAGAGATTGATGGGTCAAAGTAAAAATTTCTAATAGTATGCTGTCTGATATAAGTTGAAATTTACCCCACCTAGCAGTCATTTAGACCAGAAAGCAATATTCTTCAGTATAACTGTAAAAAAGTTTCTGAGTGTACATTTTCCTATTCATGAAGAGATGGCAAAGACTATTAAGACACACAGAAAAGTTTAATATTCTGAAGGAACTGGATAGCTTAGCTCTTTAATAGCATATATTTTATATGCCTGTAAAAGTCTGCTACAAACCTAAGGAAAACATAGTCTTTGAACTGCCTGTGCTCTAATATACATTTCATATATATCAGTAAAAGGTGAAGAGGATATCATACCATCTAAAACTATACTTACAACTGAAGCATTTGTAACCCAGTCTCTGGCCATCTCTCCTCTGGGCTTTTCCAGTGGAAGAACCGTTGAGGGGTTTTATTCATATATATATATATATGTATGTATGTATGTATGTATGTATGTATGTATATGTATGTATATGTATATGTATATGTTTATATGTATGTGTATGTATATGTATATGTGTATGTATATGTATGTAACTCTGAAATACCCCTCTTCAAAATTATTTTTAAAAACTTCTACCACAAAACATAATACAGTTCCTTCTTCAATGCCACAGAAACAGTTACTGGAAGTTAAAGTAAACAAAGTTTCGCAGAGAGAAAGGACTTCACAACATGTATCTATGAGATTCAAAGTGAAGCCATTTTATTCCACACAGCACACAGGTTATATAGGGTTACAGGTACATCTTACTGGCTAAAAAGGTCTCACCCCAACACGTTAGAACTTCTAATTGGTTACAAGCCTATATCTCACAAGTCCAGTGTTTACATTATCTCATCCTGATGTTTTCAGATTCATGTCCGGAGATCAGCCAGGCAGTTGGGTTGCTCCCAAGGATGTACTTGTAGGGAGTAACCGAGGCCTAACGGGCAAACAGCAGGTGTGCGTCCTTGCTTAGCTGCCATATCAGCAGGATTCTCATGGCTAAAGCAGTTTGGATTGCTCAGAAATTCACTTTCTGCAAGCAATCTCTCAACAGAAAGTAAGTGTTTATGGGATGAACACTTTATTTAGAAAAAGATAATGACAATTATTTGCATAAGGAACTGCTTGGCTGCAGCCAAGGAGTTGTGGTTAGTATTGCTAAGTCTAGGTAGAGGCTAGTGGTGAGAAGTAGAGACACTCAGGGCTCTGTCTTGGGACCAGTGCTCTTCAATATATTTATCAATGACACAGACAGGGGGATCAGATGCATCCCCCGTAAAGCCCTGGGTCAAAGCCACATGCTGCCCAGGAATTTGACTTATGTTTAGACTCCAAGAATTTGCTCACATGAACTCTTGTAGACCCTTTGGTTCTTTAATACCTGGAATTCCTTTAAAGAGAAAATGTTACATGCATTTTCCAAGAGACTTCTTTTAAATTTAGTGGGAAAATAGGCAGTTTGGTTAAAAGTTCACAGTAGTAACACACAACCAAGGAAAAGATTCCACAAAGCGCCCAGCAAATATCAATTCACAACTTCGTGCAATAAAAGCCATCAGGTTTAAGTTACCCACAAGAGATTAAGGAAAGAATAAAGAAAGAAAGGAAGAGATTAAAAGAAGAAAGGAAGACTAAAGGAAGAGGTTAGGATAAGAGACATGTATATCTGCCCCAGAAAGGTAACATGATGGCAGGTCCCAGAAGAAAGGCAGGATGGAGCCCTGTGCTCCTCTATTTATATGGTCTGTCAAGCATGGCCATCCCTCCCAGTCAGGACATCTGGCTAACTGACCATTCAATGCCAGTGGCAGGGCATAAGCTCCCGGCCAGAGTGTGGGGCAGTGCAGCCAGCCAGAGGCTCCAGGGGATGTGGTGTGAGAGGGCTACCAGGGTGGCCACTTTTTTACTGACAGGCTCTTGCCATGTGGCTTCTGATGCCATGTGCCTTCCAATACTGCCATGAGGTTTCCAACCTGGAAGCCTGGCCCCCTCCCCCCATGCACATGGCTTGTTCTAACACATTAAAAAACAAGTGAGATACAAATCCGATCTCTCACACCCTCAGCAAGTTTCCTGATGGCAGTGCGGTTCACACAGCAGAAGGATGTGATGCCATCCAGGGGGACTGGACAGACTTAAGAAGTGGGCCCATGAGAACCATATGAGGTTCAACAAGTCCCAGTGCAGGTGCTGCACCTGTGTCAGGGCTGCTTCAGGTGTGAGTACAGACCGGGGAATGAACAGAACAAAAGCAACACCACAGGGAAGGTCCTGAGGTTTCTAGTGGACAGAAAGCTGGACATGGGTCAACGGAGTGCATTTGCAGCTCAGAAGACAAACTGCATCCTGGACTACAGGAGAAGAGGAGTGGACAGCAGGTCAAGAGAGGTGATTTTGCCCCTTTACTCTGCCCTCATGAGACCCAACCTGTGGTAGAGCATCCAGGTCTGAAGTCCTCAGCACAAGAAAGACATGGACCTGTTGAAGCAGGTCGAAAGGAGGACCATCAAAATCATCTGATGACTAGAACATTTCTCCTGCAAAGACAGGCTGAGAGAGTTGAACTTGTTCTGCCTGGAGAAGAAGCAGCTCCAGGGAGACCTCTTTGTAGCCTTTTAGTACTTAAAGGGAGGTTATTAGAAAGAGGGAGTGGGAGTTTTTACATGGGCAGATGGTGATAGTAAAAGAGGGAAGAGTTTTAAACTAATAGAAGAGAGATTCCTAGAATATATGCTAGGACATTGTTTATTCTGAAGGTGATGAGTAACTGGAAGAGGCTGCCCAGAGAAGTCGTGAATGCCCCATCCCTGGCAGTGTAAGGCCAGGTTGGATGGAGCCTTCAGCAGCCTTGTCTAGTGGAAGGTATCCCTGCCCATGGTGGGGGCTTTGGAAATAAATAATCTTAAGGCCCCTTTGAACCCAAACCATTCTATGAAACTATGATTCTATAATTCTATGTGCCTGTGGGGGGAAAAAAAAAAAGAAGAAAGAAGTGGTGGGAATAAAGGCAAAAGAGTGCTCATTTTGAAGCAATATAAAATCTGTGTTGTATTAGCCCAACTTGAAAACCCACTTGGAATGACTAGGGCTCTGGTAATCACATTCAGCTGGAGTTTTCTTTCAACATCATTTACTGCAATAAGCATTCTAACTCACTTGAGTACAGCTGATCCATGTGTTATCTGAGTTACACTAAAACAGTTATTGAAATTTAATTTTAGAAACCAACCTACAAATAGGCAAGTGATAATTACTCTATTTTAGTTTCCTCTGAGATGTATAACAGTATTTTGTGTGGCTGTATTGCCCATTAATAGTCTCAATATGCAAGTTTTGACCTAATGTAAACAAGATAGACTCTTAATTATAATTTATCTAACTGTACTGAATGTACGACAAATTAATGTGCTACATTTAACAAATGGTATTAAAACTAATACTGAAAAAAGGTTTTGATGCTGGCAAGAATTCAAGATTACTCTTTCTAAATCTTTCAAAAACTGCACTGTTACAAGTTTGTTTTGAATGAGACCTTTATCAAAAACAAGTATGAAATAAATAAATTATGTGTTCCTAAGTACCATAAGATTTTGGTTGTTTTTTTTTGGATTGAAGTTTTAATTTATTTATTGTGATGTGAATATATACATCTCTTTGATCCTCTTGAATTATATTAAACTTACAAGATCTATATGCATCAATAAAATATTTTCTGTATATTTTAACTGTGTGAGAAATGTGTAATATATATGATTATGATCTGTGATCCTTACTTATACAAACAAAATATTTGTTACACACATGAACTCATCTACTTCCTCGCCAATGAGAAATATTTCCATTTGTGAGTCTTTGTGTCCTTTTTCAAGAGGGAGAACATTTTATCTCCCCAGTTAGGAGCATATTATCATTATTGCTCATATATAGGTCAGATACTTGCTACAAAAATTTTAGAGAGGCTTAAACATGAATTTCCTAACTGAAATTTCTACAACCTGTAAAACCATTTCCAAAATATAGAAGGACATAAGTCAGAAGAGATTTCTGTTGCCTAAATATAGGTTTCTTGTGTGATCCACTCTATTATTCTACCTGACCTCTAATTTGAGATTTTGTAGTTCTTCTGAAGATCATCTCATACCTCCTAAGGCTGTGCAATTAACTCAAACGTCCTCAAGTATCTTAAATGGCACTAGTTGTTATATAATTCTTTAAGAGGTAATTCAAGTCCCTGCTCTGCAGAGTCACTGGAGTACAGGATTTAGTTTCTGAAGGATATGTGGCTAGAGCCATTTGGGATGCCCCTGAGGTATTTGAGATAGGGACTTAGATCAGGTAAATACAATATTTGACTTGAGGCAATATTGTAGTGTGCTAGAGCCTCCTCACCTGGAAGCCAGTTGTACTCATAGTGCCTTAAACAACACCTGCTCATGTTCNCAAAAGCAACACCACAGGGAAGGTCCTGAGGTTTCTAGTGGACAGAAAGCTGGACATGGGTCAACGGAGTGCATTTGCAGCTCAGAAGACAAACTGCATCCTGGACTACAGGAGAAGAGGAGTGGACAGCAGGTCAAGAGAGGTGATTTTGCCCCTTTACTCTGCCCTCATGAGACCCAACCTGTGGTAGTGCATCCAGGTCTGAAGTCCTCAGCACAAGAAAGACACGGACCTGTTGAAGCAGGTCGAAAGGAGGACCATCAAAATCATCTGATGACTAGAACATTTCTCCTGCAAAGACAGGCTGAGAGAGTTGAACTTGTTCTGCCTGGAGAAGAAGCAGCTCCAGGGAGACCTCTTTGTAGCCTTTTAGTACTTAAAGGGAGGTTATTAGAAAGAGGGAGTGGGAGTTTTTACATGGGCAGATGGTGATAGTAAAAGAGGGAAGAGTTTTAAACTAATAGAAGAGAGATTCCTAGAATATATGCTAGGACATTGTTTATTCTGAAGGTGATGAGTAACTGGAAGAGGCTGCCCAGAGAAGTCGTGAATGCCCCATCCCTGGCAGTGTAAGGCCAGGTTGGATGGAGCCTTCAGCAGCCTTGTCTAGTGGAAGGTATCCCTGCCCATGGTGGGGGCTTTGGAAATAAATAATCTTAAGGCCCCTTTGAACCCAAACCATTCTATGAAACTATGATTCTATAATTCTATGTGCCTGTGGGGGGAAAAAAAAAAAGAAGAAAGAAGTGGTGGGAATAAAGGCAAAAGAGTGCTCATTTTGAAGCAATATAAAATCTGTGTTGTATTAGCCCAACTTGAAAACCCACTTGGAATGACTAGGGCTCTGGTAATCACATTCAGCTGGAGTTTTCTTTCAACATCATTTACTGCAATAAGCATTCTAACTCACTTGAGTACAGCTGATCCATGTGTTATCTGAGTTACACTAAAACAGTTATTGAAATTTAATTTTAGAAACCAACCTACAAATAGGCAAGTGATAATTACTCTATTTTAGTTTCCTCTGAGATGTATAACAGTATTTTGTGTGGCTGTATTGCCCATTAATAGTCTCAACATGCAATTTTTGACCTAATGTAAACAAGATAGACTCTTAATTATAATTTATCTAACTGTACTGAATGTACGACAAATTAATGTGCTACATTTAACAAATGGTATTAAAACTAATACTGAAAAAAGGTTTTGATGCTGGCAAGAATTCAAGAT
The DNA here is from genome assembly GCA_013396695.1 of Sakesphorus luctuosus. NCBI lineage: Eukaryota > Metazoa > Chordata > Aves > Passeriformes > Thamnophilidae > Sakesphorus > Sakesphorus luctuosus. The sequence continues at coordinate 220,524 of VWZD01008763.1, forward strand.
TACTCTTTCTAAATCTTTCAAAAACTGCACTGTTACAAGTTTGTTTTGAATGAGACCTTTATCAAAAACAAGTATGAAATAAATAAATTATGTGTTCCTAAGTACCATAAGATTTTGGTTGTTTTTTTTTGGATTGAAGTTTTAATTTATTTATTGTGATGTGAATATATACATCTCTTTGATCCTCTTGAATTATATTAAACTTACAAGATCTATATGCATCAATAAAATATTTTCTGTATATTTTAACTGTGTGAGAAATGTGTAATATATATGATTATGATCTGTGATCCTTACTTATACAAACAAAATATTTGTTACACACATGAACTCATCTACTTCCTCGCCAATGAGAAATATTTCCATTTGTGAGTCTTTGTGTCCTTTTTCAAGAGGGAGAACATTTTATCTCCCCAGTTAGGAGCATATTATCATTATTGCTCATATATAGGTCAGATACTTGCTACAAAAATTTTAGAGAGGCTTAAACATGAATTTCCTAACTGAAATTTCTACAACCTGTAAAACCATTTCCAAAATATAGAAGGACATAAGTCAGAAGAGATTTCTGTTGCCTAAATATAGGTTTCTTGTGTGATCCACTCTATTATTCTACCTGACCTCTAATTTGAGATTTTGTAGTTCTTCTGAAGATCATCTCATACCTCCTAAGGCTGTGCAATTAACTCAAACGTCCTCAAGTATCTTAAATGGCACTAGTTGTTATATAATTCTTTAAGAGGTAATTCAAGTCCCTGCTCTGCAGAGTCACTGGAGTACAGGATTTAGTTTCTGAAGGATATGTGGCTAGAGCCATTTGGGATGCCCCTGAGGTATTTGAGATAGGGACTTAGATCAGGTAAATACAATATTTGACTTGAGGCAATATTGTAGTGTGCTAGAGCCTCCTCACCTGGAAGCCAGTTGTACTCATAGTGCCTTAAACAACACCTGCTCATGTTCAGCAGCTATAACAGCTGCTTAGACAAACAGCTAATAGACATATTTAGCTTTCTGGGTGGGTCTAGAACTGGGCTCTATCCTATGCCTAATAATATGCTACTGACATGCAGCATAAATTGGAGTCATCTCTGAAATATTTTTTAACCTGTTAAATGAGATTAAGAATATGTGAAGAGCTGAATTCTCTCCATGCAATTTCAACTACAGGCATACAGAACCCAGACTGAGTGAAGTACTGAAAAACCAGTAGTCATGAATTCAGAAAGAAATTATAGGATGTCAGAGTTCTCTGGGAGCTTGGGAGAGACAAATTATTTGTCTTTTCCAAAGTTTGTATTTTCAGAAATGAGGGAACAAGTGTTTATTACTGAAAATCACTTTTACTCACCTGAGAACATTCAAGCAACATATGGTGATGATATGGTGCATGTGCCCGTAAGGAATTATATAGATTTTCTATCCATGTGCAGCATTCCTGAGGATAATATAGTTTATGAAAAGTAAAAGCAACTAATAAATTACAACATCTTCTATTTTTTTATGTTCTGTCTTGATTTATTTTATTTTATTTTATTTTGTTAATGTTACATTTATTTTGGAGAGAGGATGTATGATTTATTCCAAATTAATAGGGTTATCTCATGATCCCTTGATTCACTCTCACTACTATAGCAGGCATGAGTTACTTACAACCTATGGAAATAAATTACTATCTCAGTGAATACTGCAACTCTATTTAGAGCCATAAGAGTATGGCATTGATACACATGTAAGATACATTCGTTTTATAGAATAATAATAAATTCAATGAGAATTCACTTTGTGGCCCCTCACTATCACTCAGTCATGGCTCTACCATAACTCTGTAAGAAAAGAATGAGAATCAGGTTGTAATTCAACTCTGTTTAACCTCTAATTTTCTCTATTTCCTTTCTGAAGTACTGATAGTACAGTAATAAGTCTTATACTTTATGTGGTATGATGCTCACTTGTCATTTCCCAATGAAATGCCACAAAGTTCTGCTTGTTTCTTCACCCCTCCCTGCCCATTTCTTCCTGCATCAACCAAGCAGTTGAAAACAGATCCTTCAAATGTTGTAACATTCTTATTTTTTTACCCCCAAAGGTTTGAATGGTCTTAACAGCTGCAATTTATTTGAATTCCTCCTTTGATTAAGCTGTTTAGAGTCCAGGGACCGTATTAAAATTTTCCATATATAAGAGCTAGCCTATATGAAAATATATAAAAATGAACTCCGTGGAAACAGTAAAATGNATATAAAAATGAACTCCGTGGAAACAGTAAAATGAAAGCTGAAAAAAAAAAAAAAAAGAGAGTAACATTTTCTGCAAAGTAGAAGAAATTTTCCATAGGATTCCAGAACAACTCTAACACAAATCCTTCAATCCACCTTGGGCATTTAGTTTTAGTCCTAAAAAAATTTATAACATGCTTTACTTTGGAAGTTAAAAGTAATGTTTGTTCCCTAGTATTTTCACAGTTACTACAGTCGCAGGGATCAAACTGAGTAAACACCAGTAATTATTTTTACTTTTGATCCATTTCTTCTGTTTTCATAAGGCTGCTTTGCCTGCTGTCAGTAAATCTTTTTCTTTTCTCTCAGTAAATCCATTCCAACTTATGACAAATTGATAACTGGCTAACTACAAGATTGTATGGTAAGTGACCCATCTATCACCTTTTCAAGACTAAATTTTACATGATTTGAAAATGGAACATGGAGCAGAATGCCTAAAAGATACATTGTACCAAGATTTCCTGCCTACCAGAGTTCTTTTTCCATAGGAATCTCTATCTTCAGGGGAAAAGAAAAAATCTCTATATATCTCATTTGTAAACAGATAGTATTTGCTCTCAAACAATGAAATGCAGATTGCCAGAAGCAGTCATGAGGATGTTATTGAAAAACTCCCAGCAGAGTTAAAGTTTTGCTCAGAGGCTTACTCTTCAAAGCAGTCTCTGCAATTCCAGAAATAGATCTGTTTGTAGCAAGATAAATAAAGTTAAATGAATTCTGAAGTCCCATTTAAAATATTAGCAAAATGCGAAAAAAAGGAAAAAAAAGAAAAAATCAAAAGCAAAATGAATAGAACATAAGGATTTTTCAAAAAGTGTCCCTACTAGCTTTTTAAGTAAAATTTTAAATTTATATAAAATAGAACAAACTGAAGGAAATCACTGTTTTATAACTCTGATTAAACTCCTGTCACATAATTTGAAATACTTGCAAACTCTCTTACCAAGAATGAAATAAAAA
>VWZD01008766.1:0-13220 GCA_013396695.1 Sakesphorus luctuosus
TCACTCTTCTGCATTGCAGGTGAATTTAAGAGGAAGTGTCTTCTGATTTGCTCACTGGTCTTGCACACAGCTAAAAATAGATTGCAATCACTAGTAAAACCTCTGTCAGCTTTCCCAAATTTACCATTAATGGGAATGATATTCCATCACTTGAAGTGTTTGAACCAATATCAAGTGTCTGCAGAATGGCACCCACTCTTGTTAAGACAGGAATTACAGGTTCGGGACAGGAATTGGTTAATGAAATTCTGTGGCTTGTTGGATAAGATGGTCATAGCAGTCCTCTTAGGTTTCAGAATTCTGTGAAATGAATAGTACTAGCACAAGCAAAGAACAAAGCAGAGACAGAAAGATTTATCGACTCTGCTTTTTTACCATGCACTTGAAGTGTGTGCGTCTGAAATGGAGCTATTTCCTCACAATCTAAAGCTGTCATTTCTAACTATTTTTCATATAAGACATGTAGGGAAGAAAGTCAAATTCTTTGTGACTCAGTTCACCTGACCTTTTTTAGAATTGTGTTTTCTGAGAAAAAAAGTGATAGTGTTTCATTCAGAGTCTTGATCTTAAATAAAATTGATCAGATAATAAATAAAATAAATAGTGATAATAAAAGTGTGTGACATCTCAAGGTTTGGAAGCTGAAGTGCTGATCCTTATTTATCTTTGCTGGTGACTGCAGACTATTCTTTTAGGTACCTCGTGGTAGGCAAATTAAGCAATTTTAGAGGACAGAATAACCTTCTGAGGTCTTTAACTAGGACACAAATATTGAACAAACAATTATCATCAGGGGGAGAGCACATCCTTCAAACTTTGTACTCACTTTCATGGTACCTGAATATAGTCTTTGTTGTAGAGTAATGGAAATTTTGAAGCCAGGGAAAGCAAGTCAAATGCTATAGTAATTTTTCAGGCTGCCATTAAAACAGTGGCAGACCACTCTTTTTCTGCTTTGTCTGTTTGTTTCTCTGGCAGCTGCCTTCCTTGTGTTTGGACATGCAGGACTACTTGTCTGTTTCTTCTTCATCTGTAAAAGTTTGGATCTGAAAGGTCTGTGTTCTTGAATGACGGAAGAGAGTTCCTGCGATTTCTTACATATGACCCTTTTCTAGCTTATCTCATACTTTCCTTAGTTAGCACAGCTAGCTGATGCTCAAAACACTGTATAGTATTATTAACTGTCTTGCCTTTTGACAAAATTAAAGATTTAAATATGTAAAATTGCTTTATATGTTATTGATATATCTCAAACAAAAGCACAACTTGTCTTTTACTCCTCACCCATATGGTAAAGACTTGGCTTGTCTTCAGAGACTCTCTCCCTTCCTTCTTTCATTTTTTTCCCCTTTTTAACTATTCTATGTATTGATACATATGGTACAATGAAATAAAACTATTTTGATGAAGAAAGAATTTTTATAAAAGCAAAATGCACTTTTTTCCTAAATCAAATTACTTAACTTTGTTCATTACTTCTCAAAGGGAAGTTACATGCAATGTATGGTGTTCTTAGTTCCATTGCAGGGCTGCTCTCCCAGCAATATTTTTCTGAAGAGCTATAATTTTCCTTACCTCTTCCACTGTCATGGCACACATTTGTAACCGGATTTGTGAAACATCTGGCTTTATGACACTAATAAGACTTAATAGCAAGGACTGAGGACTACACAGACAAAAAAAAGCAGTAGATTAGACAGGAATATTATTTTGCCTGCATTAATATTTCTTACTTGCTTCACCAGGACAGTTCTGAGAAGCATATTTTAAAAATAAAATTAATTAAATGCTTTCTATAAAAAAATACAACACTGTATTTATTTAAAATCCTCACAATTATGAATACTTTTAAATATCAATGTTGTATTCTCTTACTGTGCCTCAACCACATGTTTTAAGTGACCTTCAAGGTATCTGCAAGGCTAGCTAGGGATATTAATTTTCTGTGTTTACCCCAAAGCATTTATCTAGTTTCTGTAATTTGAATATGAAGGTGATAAAGCAACTTTAATGCAAAATTAACCTTTTTCTTTCTTTTTATGAAAGGTCAATTAATCTAGTGCACAGTTGCAATTTTTCCAATTTTGTCCATATTTTTCCAGCATCCTAAAAAAATAAAACTATCCTAAAAAAAATGTATTCCCTCTAGCCTAGAAGAAGACAAAATACTATCCTGGCTTGGCATATCTCTGTATAATTTCACATGCTTTGAAATATTTGTGTGCAAACATGCAAATGAAAGCCATATGGAAAGTGTAAGCACTCAATGCTACAGCCAGTAAACTGTATTCTGATGCATGAAGGTGAATTTTATCATCTATCAATATATATTACACATGATTTTTTGTGGTGATAAAATTTACCTACTCTCACCAATAAGCTTTAGGAAGATGTCATTTTGTGAAAAATTGTTCATCATTCCTCAAAACACTTTTTTTCCTCACTGTAAATACAGTTAATTTCCAAGAGCTTTATTCTCCCCTTACCTTTCCTTTCCTGGCTTGTGCACAGGACAGTATGCCTCACACACAGAAAAGTGCTCACTAAAATAATTTTAATAATTTAACTAATCTAATACAACATTTATATACTTATTTCAATCCTCTTACTCCACTATTTGCTGGATAAGTTTTACTACTAAACATGTGATGGCAGAAGTAGCAGATTGTTTTATTCCGAACAGAGTACATCAACAACCTTCTGTGTACTAATTCCCTCTTTGCCTTTGGTTGAGTTTCCCAATACCACTGGAAGCCCTTGTCAGAGATTCTGTGCACTTTCCTATGTTCCACTAATATCTGCAGCAAAAGCACATCGTAATGCTTGGTTAAATTTGCCATCTGTAATTCCAGAACCTCAGGTATATCTGAGCCAGCTAACTGCAATTCACGATAATTGTTTAATATGTCATAATTTTCAGCATTCAAGCATTTGTTTTCACTTGGAAATGCAGAGGGTGAGATTCATAATGGCACTGAGATTTCCTGCTAAATCTCCCATCTGGTGATCCTCTCTCACTGGCAGTACAAAATTTCGCATTCCCATCCATTTGCAGCTGTGGCTCCTGCCCCTGTGGGATCAGAGTTGCACCTGGTTAAGCAGCCTTTTAGAAAATGGTACAAATAGTGCAATGTGTCATTTTAAATGGTGACGACCCCTTTTGGATTAGGAGTTAACAGCAGGCAGAAGATAGCTTGCTGGCACACCCTACACAAGACACTTACCAAATCAGAGTATTTCCATCCTATTTAAGTAGATTTATTGATTTGTTAAAGGCCAAAGAACAGAACCATTTTGGAGGGGAAAAAGCATCTTTAGTGGCATCCACAGGCCAATAATGCAACTTAAAGCAGCTGTTCTTAAGCTGTATAAAAGCCAGGATAAGCCCCTCTAATTAGGCAGCTCCTTCTCTGCCTAATGCCTATGCTGTGCAGATTTGCACTTCAGGAGTGAAAAGAGTTGCTTCTCTTCATGCTTGATATTTCGAGGGATGACTGAATCAACAGCTCAACAATTGCTGGAAGCATTTGAATACATCTCGCTTCTTAATTTACAATGAAGGCATTTTCTTAGTCCAGGATTTTGTGACTGTTACATATAAAAAGCAGTTGTGGAGGTTGCTGGACAGAACAGCCGGCACTGCCTCAGGGGACCAAGATTCTATTTCTTGTCCTTGCCAATGGCTTGCTGGGAAACCCTGGAGAAATCAGTCCATTTCCCTAGCAAAATTCACTTTTCTCTAAAGCTTGGTTCCTCTAAAAATTCACCCTTAAAAATCTTCACTTCATTCAATCCATATTTTATCTAAATCCATTAATCTCAGAATCAAAACACTGTGAAAATCACAAAACAGAACTAAATCACTGTTGAAGATATAACTGAAGAAAGGAAGCTGTAACTCTATTTCCTGTTACTGAGGGTTGCTGTATATCACCTTGGGATCATTTCCACTTTTCATGCCAGACAGAGATGTTTATTGTGTTGCAAATGTTTGGTTTAACATTTATTTCTGAAGTCTCAGAATAAGAAATTGCTGGAGACCATTTAGTTTCAGGAAAAGGCTCATGAGGACTCTTTATCTGTTTAGACAATATGCTTGGCAATTAATTACTGAATGCAATACGTCCAGATTTCCCAGGTCACAGTAAGAGGTAAAAACTGCTAAAACCTGCTGCTATACTACAACACAACAATTATTAAACCAGGAGGGGAATGGGACTGCTAAAGAGTCTGTAGTATTTCAAATGGTAGCACCTGGACACAACACAGATAATAATGAGTTGGATTGGGGGGTTTTGCTGTTCTATTTATCTTCTTTATCTTTTTTTTTCTTTTCTTCTTAAGTCATGCCACAAATAGGAGAAGCTGTCATGCATTTCATTTTCATCTTCCCTGAAAAAATTTAGGGCTTCTGCAAAATAAAATTGACCCAACACATGAGACTTTATCTTCTTACAGGACACAGAAAAGGCATTAAAATTTGCCTTAGTTTGGTCTACACTGCAATTGTTACATTTGTTAAGAAAATTAATTTCTTTAGTTTTACGAGGATTTCCAGTCCTTCACCTTTATTGTTTATATTAAAAAATGAATGAGAGTGGTCACACTTCATGTACACGGATTCAGGAGCTGCTAAAACTCCATAGACAACTCTGAAACAAATGAATTATCAACTCTGGCCTATAAGTAAACACATTTTCACAAAAGCAAATGGGATTGAAACTGTCAGGGTCCTGGTGCATGATGGGGTCCCAGCACCCTCAAATGCCTGAGGCTTCTGCCCTACACTCCTAATGCAGCCTAGCTGGCAACACTCTCTGGTGGGGCCCAAGCTGTGGCTGCCAGGCAGGAGCTCACCCACAGCTCCTCCCATCACCACTATGGCCAATGTATTTCTAACAGTGAGGGCAAAGCAAATCCCACTGAGTTAAAATCTGGTTTAGGCCCCATGGTCTGTGTGACTCCTCGAGCAAGATGCAGTAGGAACCCCACATATCCTTGACTCTGGCCAGCCAGAAAATATGCACAATGCCTTGTATGACTCAGGTAGGAGAGAAAGCAAGAGGATTAGTAAGTCACTGTAACAAATTTGAGTTTGTGTTAACTATTTCCTAGAGATATCTATAGCTGAGACAAAGGAAAACAAGAGAGCCCTTTTGGAGTCCAGAACATGCATTGGAAACCATTGTACAAACCAATGAAATGATCAGAAATTACTATTTTATCACATACTGATACTATTTTACATAAATGGGAGAAATAACAAGTACTGTGACACCCTGTGTTTCAGAATAAATTAAAGAATCATAGAATACAGGGAAACTCTGTAAGGGATGCAGCCTGAACTTTTCTGTAGCTGATACACCACATTTAAATTAATCTTTTCTGTTTCAGAGGCATTAATATTGATATAATAATAGATTTGCATTCCTGAGGTCATGTGACAAAGATTCAAAGCTTGGGTATCATGTAGTCAACCTGAGCCACAAAACAGTTGTAATTTCAGAGGGGCAGAGGTCAGAGCTTTTATGACAAGAGATTTCCTCATGACATCTGAGGTCATGTTCAGTGTCAACTTGTGACAGTGTTGTTTAATGAGACTAATTTATGTCACCATAATATAAGCAGTCATAGAACAGGTATTATATGTGTTTGTCCTTTCCTTACTCTTTCTTGGATGTTCTTGCAAATCCACTGATTTTCTAGGTTAGTGTGCCCCTTTGGCAGAACAGATAGGACTAATTGTGATTTATTACAAGCTTTAACTCACACAGAGGCTTTACTAGGGTATTTAATGCAGTCTTCATAGCAGTTTCTCTGAGAAGAGCTGATTTATTGCCAAAAACATTTGAACAGCTGAAAAAAAATGAATGCACATGGAATAGGCAAAGGCTATATAATTTTTCCTATCAGCTGATAATTAGGCAAGAAGTGAAAATTTAATATCAGGTATGAACATTTTTGCACAGATTTTGAACACACAACTAATAGTAAGAATCATCCAGAAACCTGGTGGGGTTTTGAGGGGGGTGGTGGTGGTGGTGGTGGTGGTGGGGTTTTTTTGTGTTGGGTTTTTTTGTTGTTGTTGTTTGTTTTCTTGTTTATTTGGGGTTTTTTTGGCTTTGGGTTTAATGGAGGGTTGTTTTTTTTTTCGCTCACTCCTGGAGAGGAAAAAGAAGCCCTCTTTGCACTGAGACTACTTGGGAAGATTGTGTGAGACTTATTAGTACACTCTGAGCCTTTTGCACTTGAGCTCTGAAAGGAGAGAAAAATTAATTAGCAGGAGAATGTGCAACTTTTTTGTCACTTTCACATATAAAAGTTTAAAGAGAACATAACCTCTGACATTGAAGTAAACTGCAAAGGCTGAAGTTGTGGATTCCATAAGATATGGCTGGAAGGACAGAAAACTCTGTTGAGTGATTTACTGGCTGTCTGCCATACTCTGAACTGCTGCCTGTCAATGCCACATGTGGCACCTTTCAGATAGCGTATTCTTTCAAGCAAGCCTGTAAAGGTGGCAGATATCAAGAATGTAAAAGAGTACTTGTGTTAACGCTTGAGAGCATTTACACTGACAGATAAAAAAAGGAGAATACTCCTAGTCCTTGTTTCTGTAGGTAGCAGAACAAAATGATCGCATTCACTCCATTTCCACATAACAAGCTGTGATTTGCATTTTAAATCTAGAAAATCCATATATTTATGTCCCTTGGAGTTTGAAAGAGTTTTAGTTTCCTTCCATGTAAAGTTACATAGATATATAAATACAAAAACTATAGACTTGCAGGAATGTCTTCTCATTAAATAGTTTTTAATTCTAATCCTCTCTTTCTATCTGTGGTAATGATTGTTTTCAACCCTTTTCACCATAGACCTACAAGCTATAAAATTAATTTATGGCCTTGGAAGGAAAGGAAGCAGCAATAGTTCAAAAGAATTGCAAGCTGTCTAAGACACAATAATATACTAAAAATTTCACTCTGCCTGTTACACTCTGCTCAAGGACCATCGCCGTTGCACTATTCTTATACAGAAATTTATGACAAATATGGTCAACCTAAAAAACAAATTAGAATTTAAATGTTCTCATTATTCTAAAGAGAAACGTCCTTTTACTAAACATTATAGAAACCTGTAGGGGCAGTCCCGTGGCGTAGTGGAGAGTACTCCCGACTCCGGCTCCTAGGTCGCGAGTTCGAGTCTCAGTGTACGGACCGCCCCCAGCAGTTTAATGCCTCCCTGCCACCCGATCCCGTCAGATCTCGGATGCCAAGCAGGGTCAGTCCCGGTTAGTACTGGGTGCTGTAGATAGTCCCAAGGACCTCACTGTGTCACTGTCCAAGCTTGCTCGGCCGTGGCAAATGAACCTTAGGACTTAAACGGTGGGGCCAGCTCTGCGCACGCTGTGCCTCACCTAAAAAATCCACTGCGCAGGCTCGGAGGGCACACCCACGTGGGGTGAGCCCTTCCCAAATCTTCGTTCGCGAAGATTGGCCATTATTATTATTATATTATTATTATTATTATAGAAACCTGTATCTCCATTACAGTCCGCTGAAGTTACCAAATCTGAGATGAGAAACCTGACTTGTGAAAGAGAAACTGTTGTACTGTAGGCCATCATTGTATTTTCACTATGTCTGTCATATTAGGCAATATTGACAATTTATGCTTATTTAAGTAAATTTAAAAAAAAATTGGGGGGAGGGGGGAAGGAGCGAAACAATAACATAAAAACATTTACAACAGTAAAACAAGAGTATCAACTAAAAATAATCAGAGGAAGAAGAATCTCTCTTCTTAAACCTTTTAAATGGAGCTTAAACCAGCAATGTGCACATTACTTAGCCTCCGTAACTATCTGGAGTTATCATGATCCAGTCATGCTTTCCTGTCTTTTCCATATCCCTAGCAATGCTATGCATCAGTCCTTCATTCAGGCATCTGCAGAGGTCTTTGCAAGACTGAGAGGTTAGATTCCTGAATCTTAGAGAGCTGCAACTCTCCAGTACATGGTAAGTAATGCAGCTCACTCCTGACTGATGCCACTTGATCCACCATCACATAATGTATCCAGTTTGAATGAAAAGGCTTAATGCATTAAAGCAGATAAAAGCCACACTTTTGTTAAAGTGCAGACCTAAACTTTTTGCAGCTACCCCTGTTAATACAACTATCAGCTACATATTTAAAGTGGCTATAGTTTCTGAATTGTCCTCTATGAGCAGAAATACCAGCAGTGTGTGTGTGTTCACAAAATAAGTTCAGACTGTTTTCCTTCTCATCTGTTGCTGACTAGGTAGTTTGGGTATTTTTTTGACTGTTCATTTTTTTTTTTTTAATGATACCAATGCACCTGTAACTCCCCAGGAATCAAGAGGATTTGCTAAACAAGGTTGGCTACCTGCAGGCCTGCTCGTTATTTTATCAGAGAACACAGCATCATCTTGGCAGCACATGTTCCATCTATTTATTTCCACTGTCAGTGCTTGAACTATGTCTGCAGAATGGTTTAGATGATCTATGTGAAAACAATCTCTAACATTATAAAAGAAGAATACCAAAGAGGTGCTGGCAGATTAAGATGGAAAAGGATCAGTCTTTCCCAGGACAGAAGTACGTGTTAATTTAGACCATCATTTGAACAAGCCTGTGTAGCCATCCATAGCTGATGTAGTATTAAAGAATAAATAAATCAAATAGCAGTGTTGCATAAGTTTGGCTCTTTAGTTTTACTCTGTTACTAAATAAGACAAGTCTTAGATACAAAATCATTCTTTCATCTGCTCTCTAGAAATTTCATTATAGCTAAAGGTCACTTATTTTGGCTACGCAGTTTGCTTTAAAAATATTTGGATATTAAACAATTAGAAGCAAGCCCTGGGAATCACAGAGATGGGAAGAGAAAAAATTTATTTGATACATATGGAACATGTGTCACAGTCTGCACATCTTTAAGCTAATTTTTCTATTTACTTCACTTCAGTATTAGACTTGTATGTATTCCTTAGCTCTTGAGATGAACAAAACCAATCATGTAATATCACTTAATAAGAAATTGTGTACTATTAATATTAAAAAAAAAGAACAAACTCGTTGATAACTCCCTGAAGCAACATTTGATTCTGTTCTGGGTAAGAGTCAAATATATAGATGTCCATGGAAGTTAGTTGAAATAATAATGAAATAAGTAATGCCCTAGGAAATCACTGAGGGAATGAAACACACTACTGAAAATAAGCAGATTATTAATGTTGTTATTTAACAGCACATTAATTAGTAATTATTAAAATTATTTTCCCTTATGGGGGAACCATGTTCAAGGAAAGCTTTGTTTAACTGTATTCTGTCTGAATTCTGTTAATTTACTACTGGGCTAAATTGTAACTTCTGGATGAGACACACATATTCTGTCAAGAGGGAGGCCACGCTGCACAGTCCTTTTCTGCCCAGTTTCCAGAGTCTGACTATATAAATATGCAGTATTTCTGAGCCACTCTGTAATAAAAGTGCAATGTCTTTCATGAATCTAGTTTTGTTTTTTTTTTTCTGTGTTATCTTTTTCACACACTGTACAGAAAATCTACCCCAAAAAAAGGAAGGAAAAAAATAAATAAAAAAATCATACTGTGAGAGGACCATTATGTATACAGTTGTTATAAAGAGATTGGGACAGTAAGTTTAGTATCAGCTTTTGTAAAAACTTTTTCTGATTTATACATGTAGCAAGGAACGGCAATTATGAAAAAGCAAATAGATTAAGTAATAACCCTAAACTGACTATGATCTTTTTCTTTATTTAAAATATTCTGTTGTATTTAGAGTTAGACGTATCTGGCTGTATTTATAATGGGTTCCATTTTGCTATGAAGTTCTTCCTAATACCAGTTAACTGCATGTTTTTATAAACTGCCAAAAAGAGCAACTATATTTGATTCTTTATATATTTTTCTTGGGAAGTGATGTGCCTCGAGTGTTCCATATTTAAGGAGCTGTCCATGTAAGTCACAGCTGCGTCTTCACAGATTAGATGCAGTGATTGCTCTTTAAAAAGCAGTCTTATCCTATGAAGCTGTCCTAAAGTTGCTATGACGGCTTTTTTCAACACATAAAAAAAGTAACAAGGTTTTCCTAACTGTTGCATACTTGTAGATTTTGTTTATTTGAAAAGAAGCTGCAGGTGCCCTAAATTGAAAGTAATCATACATGTGGTTAATATGATTAAAATAGAAACAGAAAAACAAAAAGAAGTCTGAAAACTATTTGCAGAGAGTTGATCCTGAATGGATGTCAAGTGCCCACCAAGCTGTTTTACCCTTCTACCTCCTCCATTGGACAGGAGAGAGAAAATACAGTCGAAGGCTTGTGGGTCAAGTTAAGGACAAGGGGAGATCAATCAAAAAATATTGTCATGGGCAAAACAGACTTGACTTAGGAAAACTCAGTGCATTTATTGCCAAGCAAATCACAGTAAGGTAAGGAGAAATAAAACAAATGTTAAAACTACTTCTCCCCCCATGCTCCTGCTCCCTTCTTCCTGGGCTCAATTTCACTCCTAGTTTTTCTATTTCCTCTCCCTGCATGCACAGGGACACAGGAAATGGGGGCTTTGGTCAGTTCATCACATGTTTTCCCTGCTGCTCCTTTCTCCCCACACTCTCACCTGCTCCAGCCTTGAGTCTCATCCACGTGAGGCCGTCCTCCAGGGTCTTCAACATGGATCCTTCCTACAGTCTATAGTTTTAATTAACTTTTCCTGAGTGAGTTCCTTTAACAGGAAGCAGTCCCTCAGGAACAGGCAGCTCCAGCATGGGTTCCCCATAGTCTCACAAGTCCTGCCATCAAACTTGCTCCATCATGGGTTCCTGTCTCCACAATACTACAGCCTCCTCAAGACGCAGTTGGCCTTTTTTGTGCCAGGGCACTGCGTTGATTTGTATTTAACCTGCCTGAAGAATTACAAGTTGGAATTATATATAGAATTTGTACATAGAAATTTAAAAAGATAGAGAGAACTCTAGTTTTCTCCTCTACTACAAACTAATTCAGGATTTAACTTACACATTTATCTTAGATCTTCACATTTGCATACATCACAATAAAACACAACTCAATTTCAAAGCCTCCATTTAAAAGAAAAACCTATAAAATTAATGTAGTAATATTATAAAAATGTAACTTAAATAATTCAAAACTCTTAAGTTTCCATTGAGCTAGAAACTTGAAATTTATTTTCCTACCCCCTTTTTCAAGTTGATATAAAAAGGATAAATGAAAAAAAAATTGTGTCTCATATAGCAAAGATTAACATAAAATAAAATATCATTAACAGTTCTTGCAGTACAACAAGAGTGTCTCAAACAATGTTGCATCCAAGATGGACAATTCAATGGGATTTATTCTGTCTGCATGTGTGTTTTAAGGACATTGACACTCTGAAAATGGACAAACAGAAGATGATGATTCATTTTTGTATGTTCTTACTATATGTCTCAAAAAAAAAATCCTATGGTAAGATCTAGTAAGACAAACTGGTGAGGAAAATTCTTTGATTTTATGGTGGGGAAGGTTGTTTTATTTTCAGTGAAACAATTTCTGTAAAGTAAAATTTCTATCTGATGTCCCTAACTCTGAAAACACTGATATAGATTTAAAATTACAAATCCTGCTCTCTTCACAAGAGGTTCCACACCATTAGACACCAGCTCAACTAAGCACTTAGACTTTTTCAGTCAACTGTATGTTACTTCACTGGCACTCAGTTCATGGTTTTGTCTTGAGACCCTTCATTTCTTGTGTAGTACAAAATTTCCACTCATTTCAGTTAGCTGTGTACCTCGGTCCTTTGAGGAATCAAAAGCTCATAAGAAGTTATCTTTTTGCTTAGTAAGATTTTTTATTGAATAGCTTCAGTAATTTTATGCCTATAAACTTGGAGGTGTGCAAACCCACTGCTTTTAAAAACCTTTTTAAAATATTATGAATTACCATTTATAATTGGATTTCAGTGTAAAAAGAAATTAATCTAAGTGCTTTGAACTGTTAGTGTCATCTTTGTTATACAGAAGTTTTAGCTGCTCATCTACTGTCTGTGATGAATTTTTGCTTCTTGATCTCCACAACGTAATCTTATTGGTTTGTTTCAAATATGAAGATTGTAAGGGCTACATCTGTCTGAAAGATTAAATCTCTTATTTATAAATGCTGTAAGGGAAAAATAATTTTATAACACTTCAAAGCATCCATTCACCCTGAATGAAACAAGATATAAATGATCACAAACCCATATGCACAAAAACACTGAATCAAGGCTGAGTGGTGACCATCAAATAAACTGTCAGCTGTGGCCACAGAGATCAGGGAGAGTGCAGGTGCATATAGCCATAGTAATACAACTGTGTAACACACAATTACCCACAATTAGACTCTTAGAGCTGAAAAGCATTTTTTGCACCCCTAATGCACATTTTCTGGATTACTTTGAGCAGCTCAGGAAACAACTTGATAAGAATCTGTTGAGAAAGATGGAGGTCAGTATACCTGTGTGGAGATAGGATTTTGCTTTCCAACTATGTTTTCAAAATGCTAGGATAACTTAATATTTAGTGAAATTAGAAAGCATGTATTGGAATCACTTGTGAGGTTTGTGTACTGTTCTTTTAAATTCAGAGTTCACAGTTCATTCAAAAGAATACTCTGTGGTGGTGACTGGTCTAAAGAACCCATGTGATGGTGGATATGAGAACAAGCAGAATAGGCAGTAGCTATACTATTCTGCTTGCTACTAAAAACCCCAAATGTATGGAATAGTGTTTTAAAAAATGCCATAGGCAGCTGAACTCCCTGTTTACATATTCACTAGTATGTGAAACAGGGAACACACTTCATTCTCCATCTCGTAGATATCCATTGCTTTGAAATATACAGCACAAAACATTATTGCAAATTCTATTTTCTATGGAGGCAATAAAAGTCAAATACTCTGCTTTCAAATTACTTCTAAAAGGCAAAATATCTAAATATTTTATCTGAATGTCTGATAAATGCTTCTTCAGCAATATAATGCACTTTCTTCCTTATAAATATTCAAAAGAAATTTCCATACTATGAGAATGTGAACTATCCAAAACCATTATTATTCCATTTGATAAAAAATCCAAACAAACAAACAAAAAATAAACGACCAAACAAAAAAACACCAAAAAAAATCGCCTTGA
>VWZD01008766.1:13267-52117 GCA_013396695.1 Sakesphorus luctuosus
AAGAGCTTGTATAAACAGGATGAGGGTACTCTGATAATTTAGTAATATTGTCTAAAAACAATGGGAAATGGGAAATTACTACTGTTTTTTAAAAAAACAAAAACTAATGCTAGAAAATTCCAGATCAGCTTTTTACACCCTTGAGAATTAAGAGAATAAAACCAGATACTTTTACCTTAAGTAGAATCAGCTGAATTATCTCATTAAGATGAATCAATTATTGAGCACATGTTCTTCTAAGTAAGCACTTTAGTGGAAATGAGTCACCAGCTTTTGCTTATATTAGCAACTCTAGGTAAGCTGCAAATCAGAATGCATCTTATTGTCATTTTCTAGTTATACAGAAGCAAAACCCACATATTTGCTTTCTATATAGTAGATTTGTGTTCTGTGTTTTTTACCTTGGTAAAACTGCACAAATCTCTTGGCAGTGAAGAGGCAACTTGAGATTACAATTTAACACACTTTTTATTTCAGGATACCTGGTATTTCCACAAAAAGAAGTAATCTATATCTTCACATAGTTGCAGCCATTTTTCTGGAGTCTTTAACTGTAGTTCTATGGTCGAACAGCAAATTTATGCTGATCTAGATAAATACAACAATATTTATGTATAATACCTCTGTGTGCATATAGATTTTTAAACATACATATATTTAAAAGTCCATTTTAGTCTTAATTAATCAACAGCTTTGTTCATTGCCCAGGCAGTACAAAGTCCTACATAGCACAGAAGCAGAAATGAGAAGCAAGAATCTTAGAGGAGGAGAATGAAAGTGTGAACATTAGTAATTGTAATTTGTAGCTGAAATAGTATTGTTAAAAAAAAAAAATCAGGCAGCAACTTGACTTCTGCCTAAAGGCTGACTGATGTTATTAACATATACAAAAGAAAAAAACTAACTCAAATGTTCCAAATAAATAAGAAAAATTTATTTATCATAAAATATTTTGAATTTAATTCAAACTGACATTAAGCAGATATAATAATTTTAGTGACTGAATTAAATTGATTGCTCCTAGTCAGAATTATCTATAAGATTTTTGGACTGGTAGATTTTATCTCACTTCTACATGGAGATTGAAAGTAAGAAAAAGGAAAAAAGGATTGATTTTTTCTTTTTTTTCCCCCAACTCTGAATGACTCGTCAATCTATTTTAATTAATTGAATAAACTGAAATCAAAAACATATTCACCACATATACAGCAGAGGCTACAGCTTCTCAGTGTCAGTGTGACAGTGAATGTGTTTAGGTAGTGACATTTACTGAAGGGTTTGCCTTCAAAATTTCAGAAGCATACACTGAAAAATAAAGGACAAATGATTTTGATCCATCTTCAGTAGAACTACAGTTGGTTACTGACTTTTATCTAGTGTCCTATAATATTTTTTTTAAAGTAAAAAGCTTTTCTTTTCTTTTGTTTTGTTTTTAGTGGTATCTGTGAACATCAATCCAAAGCAATGTGGCTTCGTGTACCTTCTGAGAAGTTAAAATTAATCTAAGTTGTATTTTAGACCTTTTCAGAAGCCACATATAATTTCTAGCACTGTTTTAGTCAGATATTGGTTTGTTTCCTGGTAAATTTAATAAGAACTGTGTTTGATTTCATAATTTTTGCATTCAGTCCACTGTCTCCAAACTGTCGTGATTTCAGAATACAAGAAATAAAGTGTGTGCCTAAGTTTTAGCAACAGATAGTCAGACCTAGAGTTTTGTAATGGTGGATGGACATGCTCTTCAAAATTAGGTCAAAAAACAAAAGCACTAAAACAATCATCATTTTTAATGGTTTGGTTTCTGACTTCTGCAGGTCTGACTGCCTGCAGACTTTGAGAACTTTGCAGGTTTGGGAACATGCTGGAGAGCAGGGACCTTTACATGTTACCAAGTATACTGGTGCCTGTAGCAGTTTTGACTCTAATCAGCATAGGTCCCCATTTAAGCCTCAGTTTTCAGCAGGCTCAAAAGACGTGACGCAGATTAGAGGGGACAGGCATCATCTGACTTAAGCAGCCAAAGAGGTATTTCATATCATCTGACATCATTAGGAAGCGTCGAGGAGTATAACAAGCCAGGGGAGAAGAGTTTCTGCCCTTTCAGTCCATGCTTCTGACCAGGAGGGTTCCTGCTCCCTGACTGCTGATATCAGGCCTTGCTGCCGGTCTGCATGGCTGTTTACCTGGGGAAGTGAGCATATTCCTGTTAATTTCTTTTTTCCCTCTTGCTGGGAGGTTTCCTTTGGGGAAGAAGTTTAGTTGGTTTAGAATTCTGCTTGTTAGCTGGGGCGACCTCGGTGAGCCTGTTGTTGTTTCCTGTCACTATGTGCTATTTCATATTTGGTGTTAAGCTTTCCACTTCTCTATATAAATATAAGAACTTCACCGTGTCCACGGCCTCATTTCTTCTTTTTTCCCTCACTCTCCTTCTCTGGGAGTGGACCTTTCGACTGGGTACCAGGCAGCTGGCATTTTGCCAGCTTGAACTATAACAGTGCCCCAGTGTGTAACATTGCAATACTAAAAAAACCAAACCAAAACAACAAACAAACCAACGTGTGGTGGAGGGCAGCAACGTTTGAGAGAGAGAACTACTATATAATTCAGGGCTTGAGTTGTTTTGTTGGTTTGTTTATTTTTTGTTTAATTGTTTGTTTTCTGTTATGCTTACTTATTTGATAATCTTGCTTGTCCTTGATATGTTAAAGCAACAGTGTCAACTTTTCCCTGTGTGGCCACCATTATTGACCATTTCCACAAAAAACCTCTAGGAACAACTTCACCTGATGTGCTTTCCTGCATGTCCATGGAGAGAGCTGGCTTTTGGAACCATTTCAGAGATGATTAAAAGCCATTTTGACTCTCTCCAGGAAGTAAATGAGAAAAAGCTGGTGCCTCCTGGGAAGAAAGCTTGAAGTACTAGCAGGAATGTGTCAGAAAGAAAGGTCAGTCCTGTCAGGAAGAACATATTCATTAGTAGAAATTTTCAAAGAGAAGTTAAAAAAACCAAACCCAAAAACCCCCACAAGTGAATCAATAAGTTAAAATACGTGTAAGTCCTATCACCAATCAGCTTCAAAGATGGAGAGTCACAGAGTGTTCCAGTTAAACATCTGTGAAAAGTAGCGGGTGCACAAAATTAGCACTAAACATTAAACAGCAAGCCATGATACTGTGCGGGATTTGGAGGAAACACATTAAAGCATACAGATGCCATTCACTGAGCAGAAGGTTGCTACAGATGCTTCATCATTTATTCACACCCTCTGCAACAGGGCAAAAGATTTCAACCCATTTTCTATCATCTTCTGCACCCTGATCTTACTCCATAAAGCATTTGAGATTTACCCTCATGGAGGTGGTTGCATTGGTAGGACCTGGGAGGACTTTGCCACTACTGGAATCAGAGGCTGTGCTGAAGGACTTACCTAGTGTCTTTGTTCAAGATGCAGATGCTCAGCTGCCACCGGCAGCTGAGCAATGTTACAGCACTGGGGCATCTGCTGGGGCTGCTCTGTCCAAACACAGCGAGTTCCAGCAGCCACACTGCAGGGCATGGCTGAGCCCCTCAGCCAAGATTGTGACACCTGATGGAATAGAAACTCCCTTTGCACAGAACCCAGGGTTAGCACCGAAAACAGAAGTAAAGAGAAAACCTTTCATACTTAAGCAAATAGTTTTGAATCTCAGGGACTGTTTACACTGAAATATAAAAATAGATTTCCTTATCAGGAATAATACCAATTTGTAAATAGCACTTCTGAACTAGATTTTAGAGTATTTCTTTCTCTCTTTCTTAGGTTGGAATAAAAGATCATATTTTAAAAACATAATATCAACAGAGATATTGAAACCCTGATTGAAACAACAGTGAAATACAGTTCTTGCATGGTGCAGGTTTATTCACCTCTTGGTACCTGCTGAGAAACCATGCAGTGCCGAGGGCTGAGAAGACACCAGACTTACCTTCAGACAAAATTATTAGAATAAAAAAGAAAAATCATATTATCCTGCATATTTTGTAGAGGTTTTCAAACAAAGAAAAAACCCAAACATATGATTTTACAGATTGTGCTTCCTTTATTTTTCAAAAATTTTGCGTGGGAATTGAGAATGTATTGCGAATGACAGATCATGAAAAATAAAACATATTCAAATAACTGTTTTTCTACTCTAGCAATTACATGCGCTAGTACAGAAAATTGAGTCTGAACCCAGTTGTTTTAAATTAAAATTTAATTTCTAATGTTAAAAAGAAACTGCTATTGTACAAAATCAGGGAAACAATGAAGAGAGGCAGTCACCTGTTATCTAAAAGAAAAGAGAACATAAAACCCCCCAAGAACAGCCTAATCAAAGAGCACAGCAAGATAAATGTTAATATGTTAGAAACTGGACTACAACTACAACACAACCAGTTCTGATGTAAAATAGTCATTAAAAGAAAAATAATAATTTAATTAATCAATAATCTCTCTTTATAAAGCATAAATGTTTTCTATTGAAGAATATTTGCACTGATTTATTGAAGTCCTCTTGATTGATATAGCCAGTAGAAGATTATAAAAAAAGTGTTTGAACAAGTTGATATACCATTGCTAAGCCTCAATAGTATAATTCTGGTGATTTGTACAGTATAACAGTACTCTGTTTTTAGTCATCTTGGAAATAAGGTTATCACAGTCTGGCATTATATTGGCAAAAAAACCCCTTACCATTCACAGCTTGATAGTATGTGGCAACTTCAGTAAACTAATCCAGAAGCCAGTTTCCTCCTGTAAGAGCTGCGTTTGGAGGTTCTTTTATATATATAAATACATATCTCTCTCCCTTCTTTAGTACTGACAGATACTTACCTTGGGCCTGACCCTGAAAATATGCAATGCAGCATTTTCAAGGTGTCAGCCTTTGAATTTTCATTACACCTTAGGACCCAATTTTTGTGTAATATGCAGTTTTGATAGTTGCTGTACTTGTTATTCTCCATAAACTTCCTATATTTTTAGACTGCAAATATTTTAAAAGGTAGATAAAATTGCTAGTTTACTTTTTTCCTACTTCTTTGCCTTGGAATAGTTTTATTACACTGAGATGGCTGCACCTGAAGACTTTCCTAAAAACTAGAACTTGGTGCTATATTCTTTCTTCTGTGTTGGAGGATGAGGAGGGGGATGGCAGGCAAAGCAAGCATCACTCATGTCTCAAACTTCTATTTCCACTGACTTTTTCTGTCTTCATAAGTGAGAAGCTTCATGAAATGAATTCTGAAAATACTGTTTTTAAAAGTATCTTGATCATTTACACTTATCAAGCTGTAGTCAAACCATTAAAGTATGGATTAGATCACTTTTCCTCCTGTGCAAAGCTGTATTAATTTAAAAAATACTATAGGCACTTGAAGAACAAAGTTCCAATTTTTCATCTTCACTATTTGTTGTCTTGCCTTTTGTTTAACATTTATCCTACTATATATTTTATTTTTCCTTTTTACTGGGGATACTGGACACAGATGAGAATAAAACACCGAAAATTTTTTGCTTGGCAAATTAATGTCTACCACCTGTGACGGAGAAGAAATAATTTAATTAGAAAATGCATTTCCTTGGCATTGAAATAAAAAGAAAATGTAAACAACACAATGGAAAGAGACTGTATAAATATTGATTTTCCTTTCAAACTGTGGGGTTTTATCTCTGTTCAGTGGAAGGCCATGAAGATAACACCAACGCTGTGAACATAATGCAACCTGAATAAAATTGATGGGGAGTAAGATGTGGCTCACAATTCATATATTTTAGCATGTCTATTAAGAAGCTGCCATTACAACTAACCCTTATTTTAAAATTTTCTCTTCACCAGTGTTAACAACCAGAAACTAAATTATAGTGTTACATGGATAGTAAATAATGGGTAAGCATCAGAACTGGACAGATTTTTAATCTGTGGTCATAATTATTTAGGTTTTTGGCCCCCACACAAGGATAGAAGCAATGCATAGGGATCAAACCAGCTGCCATCAGAAGAAATACTGTGGTAAGCACTCCAGACTGACATCTCTCCCAGGTATGGTGGTGCATGCCCTCCACCATCTGCTTGCTCAGGGCTGCTCTATGGCCTCAGTAACTCTCAGCTGGCCCTTACCTTTGTAAGGAGCTGGGAGGAGAAGTGGCCCTTGGCTGTACCAGGAACACTTTTATGGTCAAAATGGGAGTGCACTGACTACACTAGGGACATCTGTGAGGTCCTTTGAAATCTCCTGGACTGCAGTGACTTATGACCAGCACCTCCCCCTGAATGGGACACCCCTCTGAGCCTTCAAATCCTTGTTTGCTACCATCAATGAAGGCTGATGACAGGGCCTGAGTCAGTATCTCCCCACTCCTGAAGGAGGCTCAACCGCCCGTTGACAAGAGGCAAAGGCATCCAATATGTTTCACTAAGCTTGAGGGGAGTTTTCAACAGATACCTTTGTGTATATATAGTTGTGGCTGTGTGCATGCATGTAGAAATTGATTAAACAACCTATAGATAATTGAGTTTCTTGCTATGATTATAGTTAACCCTATTGAATCATTTTACAAATGTTCAATTACTCAACTATTAAACATTGCTAAATCATTTAGACATAAATTCTTGACCAAGTCTTAAGACTACATTTGGATTCAGCTGCACCAAGTCTCCATTAAGAGTTTAGAAAGCAAGGCTGGAGGGGCAATACTCTAAATCTTGCTAGTCAAAGTGAGGGAGAACCTTACCCTTTGCACCCTTATCCTTTTGCATAGTCAATGTCTGTGCAAATAATTGATTTTTAAATTGATTCTAGTATGATTTTCTTCTGCATGTTTCACCTGTGTAGTAATAGAGTGAATCTTGCGACTGAACACTGTTGTGTTTTCACAAATTTATTTTAAAACTTACCTTTGTTAATGCCTTTGATGGTGATTCATTAAGTAGCCTAAGCCATTTGCAACACCAAGTAATACCTCAAGAAATCCCTTGTTACAAAGACAGTGGGAGCTTTGGTTTGAAGGCTTGCAGAGTTACTGTTGTTCTACTAAAGCAACATGAACAATTTGACTGGCAAAAGATGAGTAAACAACTGGAAAATGCTCAGCTTTTCTATCAGTTTATATTTCCTTAATCATATGTAAAGAAAAAAAAAATGCACCCTTCAATTACATATGTGAGCAAAAATACTGTTTGGAATCCATCCAGAACCAGCATTACATGAGAATACAGGCTTTCAAGGAAAGTTCCACCAGTTTTGCTACAAAATTGTTCATCTCATGCAATGAAATGCTGCAGAACCTGAAAGCCTTTACTAGAGAGTCTTGACCTCCACTGAAATTTTTAGAATAACTTAATAATGCGTAATAATTATGCCTTATATATTAATATCAAAGTAGTGTATCTAAAAGGTTGTTTATTATATGCTATCTCCACTAAGGTTAACTACCTGATAGTTTAAACTTATTTGTATTTAGTCCTTCATATCAAGCTGGAAAAAAAGCTTGTTGAATTGTTAAGTGCTACTTTCTTTATTGCTTTGCTCTTTTGGTTTGTGTTGCTATTCTTGGGTTTTATGCTCTGTACATTTCTGGTTTAGCTCCTGACTCAGATGACTGCCATGAGTAGCTGCCCTTGGCATATTAAGGACTGGGATGAATATATGGCTTAATTCTGTCTAAGTAGAATCTCCTGTTTAAGACACAGGACATCACTTTCTACGGAGTGATAAGCAAAAATATGTTGCTTTGCAAACAGTTTAAGGAAAATAAAGAAAAAAAAAGACCAGAATATTTTAGTATATATTCTTGATCAGAGAATTACTGCAACATATCAAGTAGATAGAATTATACATTCTGTTTCCCTACTATTCTGAAAGCACATGTACTTTATGAAGGAAATAAAATAACTTCCTATCTTAAAATAATTTGGTATTTGAGATTGTAGTTTGAATAGATTGTTTGATTATTTCTTTTGTATCCACCAGTTTTATAAACCTATCTGTCTCCTGAGATATAGCTTGTGGACTGAAGGATATTCATTCTTTATCACAGAAATAAAAATTAAATGAATGTGCAGGGCCAAAGCTCACAAAATATTGCTGAGTGGCAGTTAGGGTGTTGAGATTATTAATAGGAAGCTTCTTGAAGCTGCCACTGGTATCCACCTCCTCCTGCCAAGAGACTTCAAAGGACACTTGTTCTTTCCCCTGCAGTCCTGCCTTGTATTCACAAGTACTGAAGAAAGAAATGAACAGTGCTGAACTTTAGGCTGATCATGTGAGGTTGTCAAATAGTTAATAATTCCCAACATTGTAATATGATAGACAAAATCCAGATCAGTAAATAAGTAACCCAGCAATGAAAAAAATTCCTCAGTCCTAATTTTTGGTGTTAGGTAACTGAGGCTTAACTATTTTTCTGATCAAACAAGCAAAATCCTTCCCTCTTAGGAAAACCCTGCCCTCGTCACTTGATATTTCATAGGCTACAATGTTATTAAAATTTGTCTGCATTTAAGATTAGGTGTTTCATGTCTTGCCAGAGATTTTTTTAAAACATATACTAAAATCAGTAATATTTTGGGACTAGATACTTAATCTAGATACTAATCTAGATACTTAACAAATATAGATTTCTTGAACATTCTTGGTCATTGCTATCTGTATTTGTCCAGTATACACAGGCACCTTTTTTTTTTCTTTTTTTTTCTTTTTTTTTTACCAGTTAATGAGACCATACATAGCAGGTCAAACAAAGAGTGAGGGGGTCTTGGCCACTTGGCAGAGGCAATGCTGTGGCTCATTCCTGCTGTAGGAAACTGTAACTTCTTGCTGGGTTCCTCTGAACAAGCAGGCCTACTGCTCTGTGATCCAACAGACACCAATGCAGCAGGTCAGCAGATCATAGAATCATTAAGGTTGGAAAAAAACTCCAATATCCTTGAGTCCAACCTTTGATCCAAAGCCACCAACATCACCATAGCACCAATTGTCATATCCAGTCATTTCTTGAACATTTAGTGACTCCCCCACTTCCCTGGGAAGCATGTTGCAATGCCTTTCCACCCATGAGGAAATTCTTTCTGATGTCCAATCTGAACCTCTTCTGGTGCAACTTGAGGCATTTCTTCTTTTCCTGTCTCTAGTATCCTGGGTGAAACTGGCTATGGCCTCCTTTCAGGTAGCTATATAGACCAAAAAAAGGCTTCCCCCAAGCCTCCTCTTCACCAGGCTAAACAACCCCATCTGTCTCAGCTGCTTTTTTAAGTAACTTATTCTCTAGACCCTTTATCACCTTCACTGTCCTTCACTGGACTTGCATCAGCACCTCAATGTCTTTCTTGCAGCAAGGCAGCTCAAAACTGAACACAGGATTTGAGGTGTAGCCTCACCAGTGATGAATACAGGGGGGACCACCACTGTCCTGGTCCTGCTGACCACACTATTTATAATACAAGCCAGGATACCATTGGCCTTCTGGTTACCTGGGTACACTGCTAGCTCATGTTCTGTTGGCTGTCAGCCGGCATCCAGGTGTCCTTTTCTGCCAGGCAGCACTCCAGACACTCTTTCCCAGGCGTGTGGCACTGCATGGGGTTGTTGTCACCCAAGTGCAGGACCTGGGACTTTGTGCTGTTGAACCTCATACAATTGGACTTGGCCCATGGATCCAGCCTGTCCAGATCCCTTTGCAAGATCTTCCTACCCTCCAGCAGATCAAAAGTCCTGCCCAACTTCGTATTGTCTTCAGATTTTCTGAGGGTGCACTCAATCCTCTCATTCAGATCATCAACAAAGTTATTAAATGGCACTGACCCCAATATTGAGCCTTAGGAAACCTCACTAGTGACCAGCGACAAGCTGCATGTGGCACCATTCACCACCACTCTCTGGAGTCAGCCATCCAGTCAATTTTTAATCCAGCAAAGAGTGAACTTGTTCAAGCTATGGTCTGCCAGATTCTCTAGGAGAATACTGTAGGAGAGGATATTGAAGGCTTTACCAAAGTCCAGGTAGATAAAACCCACAGTGTTTCGCTCATCCACCAGGTGGGTCACCTACTCATAAAAGGAGATCAGGTTAGTTAAGCAGGACCTGCCTTTTCTAAATCCATGATGGCTGGGCCTGAACCCCTGGTTGTCCAATATGTGCCATGTGATCACACCCAGGATCTGTTCCATAACCAAGTCTGCAGGACATAGTAAACAACTCTCTTTGGAATAGGTGATAATAATTACCATAGTTCATAATGCTCCTTTTCTGTGCAGAGGCATCATGATTAAGGAAGGAGAATCCCAAGCATAACATGCAAGAATGACCTGGTGTGAGTCCTCCTGGCTCTGCCAATTTTGTGCATCTGGCCGGGAGAGCTCACTGCTGTGTGCATTTCTGGCTTTGTAAAATGAGAATGAGGGCAGACTTCTCTGCACTTTGCCTTAAGATGTGTGAATAAAAGCTTAAAGCAGCACTATGGGTTCACAGGTAAATAAAACTCTGATCCACAGGAACGCACTTTTCAAGGCAGTAATTTTCTTGCCTTGACTACATTACAAAGATATCCCATGCCTTTCCAAACCAATTTAGGAGACTATCAATGTGCAGAACACAGTTCACTTGCCTGTTTTGAGGCAGAATGCTCCTGAGTAGGTGCATTTCCACAAGGTGACATTCACACCTGCTCACCTGACAAAGAGACACCCACATCTAGGCAATGTGACAACCAAAATTCATTGTCTTCCTTTTGTTATGTCAATATATTCATGACTGCAAAGCCCATGGAACAGGCCCAAATTCTTTACACTTAATTTTAAGAATTTGAGATGTTTAAAATGCTGCCTTTGAGTCAGAAGAGAGAGGCAGGCACCTCCAAAATTGATTTTGGTTTCCTTAAGATACACATGAAGAGGTTTATACTCTTCCTCTTCTGCATTCCTTTTATGATGCAGAAAACCTTCTATTTGTCTATAGATAGGACAACTGCATTAGATGGCTACAAGCATTTACTAGTACACTAGTAATATGATTTCAAACTGCTCTAAAACTATAACATTTTCACATAGATGCAAGAAATCTTTTTTTTTCCCTTTTTTTCTTTTTTTTTTCTTTCCTAAAATGTGAGCATGAATCATACAGGAAGTTATGCAAAATAGAATAAATTAGGCAAATAGCATTTTTTGAAGTCTTGAATTAAGGGCTACCCTCTGGAGTTTGCAGCACACACACTGAATGCTTGATGACAGAAAAATAATTCATATTCAAATTATATTCGAACAGTGTCCATTTGTATTGATCTTTTCTGACCATCAGAAAATGACTCACTGATCTTCAGTATCCCACTACCTCTGTTCTTTTTTGAAAATCCAGTCACATGGGATTAACTAAAAAATCGCATAATTAGGACTTGCCATTAGTGTGACAGCTGGCGCACATGGTGTGAGCATAGTCTAGTTGCTTTGACATTCTGAAATATAAAAATGCAAATCCAACTAAGCAACTACATGAAAGAAAGTTCACTGCCTTAAACTGCACATAGTACAGGACTTCGTACCTCCCCACAAAAGCTGATTTGAAATCTCTCCTTCTCTGTGATGAAAATGTTGTAGTGGCAGGTTTTTTGGTAGAAAGGTGCAAGCTTCAAGTAAGATCCCTGTGTTATTACAGGATTGCCTTTCTCAGATGGTAGCATATCACTTAAACTGAGGTCAGAATTATTATGTAAAATCTCTTGAAAAACCAAAAAACCCAAACAAACAGACAAAAAACCCCAAACCTTAATTCATTCCTTGAGGCTACAAATACTTCAAGATATGTTCTTTTAAAAAAAGGTAAAATCAGAGATTTTATTTTACTTGCTTATTAAGAGAAAACAGAACTTCACCTTTATGAGAAAATTTCGAATTTCTGCTTGTATTTAATAGAGAAGCCAACACCAGTTAACATAGATTAGTGCTGAATGAAGGAGAAAGCTCAAAGCATTGGTTTGAATCATGCTGCAAAATTCATGATTTTGAAGACTGCTTGCCATGTAAAGGAAACATAGCGAGCTAAATTTCTTTCAGAATTACAGGGTTTTTTTCTTTGAAAACAAATTAGCTCATATAATTAATCAACCACAAAATATCTGATTAGATATGACATGTCATCTGTAAGAGGTCTATCTACACTTTCAGATTCTGGAAGAAACATGTATTTCACTTGCTGTCTGAAAGGAATATTTTTTAAAAAAATCACTTCTAGGGTCAAATGACGAGTGAGTAGTCACAGAGTGCTATGTTAAGGTATGAACTTTCAATTTTCTAAGATATTTTGGGGAGTGCAATATCAGCAAAAAATGAAATGGAAGTAAGATGCTTATGAGGTAGGAGGCAGTATCTTTCACTGAACCAGGTGCTAAATGGCCCCTTTAAAACAACTTTCCCCTTTTTCTGAGGAAAAGGTACTGAGAAGGATTTCTGTGGTGAAATAAAGCACCTGGCTGTCAAAGAATAAGAACTCACAGAAGAAAAAAAAAATCATAGAATCATAGAATTGATTGGGTTGGAAAAGACCTCTGAGATCATCAAGTTTAACCCTTGGTCCTACTCCAGTCCATTTACTAGATCATGGCACTCAGTGCCACGTCCAATCTGCGTTTAAAAATCTCCAGGGATGGTGAATCCACCAAGATGGGAGTAAAAAATCCGCTGAAAACACTGTGGTTCTTTTCTCCATTAACACTCCCACCATTTGGTCCCCCTTATCCTGTATGGTGTCCCTTCCCTCTCTCTTACCACCATGAATTTGTTTTATGAAGTCCCTAAGAACTCATACTTTCACACAGCAATTATTTATTTAAGAGACATAAATATATTAGAGAGCATTCCTTGAAGTCAGAACCATTAGTACACCTCAAGCATATTGCTACTTTGTTAAAATCTCCTTAATTATTGCATAAAGAACTCAGGTTCAAATATTTTTCCTAATAAAATTAAAACTCAAACTAAGTTATCTGTTAATTTCAAAAACTGATTTTTTATTGTTAATTAATCAATTAATTGCTAAGAGATGCAGAGAGAGAGAGGGAAATAAGAACAGGTTAGTTTGCTTCTAAGATTACTTTTAGAAGCAAAGAGAAAGTTTGCCACCAAAAAGCTGCCTTTTTTTTCCAAATTAGTGTGCGGGAGGGGTGGAAAAACAGTTTTTACCCTTTTTTTAATCTGTTGCTTTCGATGCCATCTCTGTGGCTCCAGGAGGATCTGGCAGCAGTCTTTGAAATGCAGATATGGTGCTCGGTCTCTGCCACTCAGGCTCCAGCACTCTCCAGGCAGGCAGTGTCTGTGTAGCACAAAGCTACACCTCTTGTCTGGTGGGCACAGACCTCGGCTCTCAAGATACAGGGATAGGGCCTCTCATGACTCACACGTGTATGTAACATGGCTGGTGTCTGTTGCATGTGGTGTGGCAGATCTCAGTTTTCTCCTGTCTGGCAGATCCCAGTCTCCAGTGGCAGGCAGTCAGCTTGGCTGGCAAAGAAAGATGGTAAGAAGGCGAGGTGAGGTGGGAGAGGTAGGAGAGAGATTCTTAGCTGTGGTAACTGGTTCTCTCTCTCCTTTCTGAACACACTCTACCTAATTTCCAAGGTGTCTTTTTTGAGTTTTTATAGAGTCCAAGAAAGCTTACACATGGTCTTTTTGCATGTAGCTTGCAGTTTTCATATTAAAAGGATGCAGCTTCACCTAGGCCTTTACAGTAACAGGATGCCTTGATGCTGACAAGATGTATATTTGTGAGAAACTCTATGGTAGCAAGCAGGATGCTTATTTGTAAGAACTCTTCAGCCATATTGATGATTTGGAAGGGAGGATCTTGAAGGAAGCCTTATGGCAGATACTTTTTTGTAAAAGCTTTCTGGCAAAAGTGCTGATAGAAAATTCTTTCATAAGATATTTTTGACAGAGGAACAATAGTCAAATCATTCGTTATTGTATTTTTATATTATCTGTGTATTACATAGCTCAACATGATTTTTTTTCTTTCTTGTGCTCTCAGTCATAAAATGGGTAATAAACTGTACCCATGAACTCCATTTCTGTACATTCTTTACCAAGACTGGCTGTGAAATTATACCCTTATGGATAAATATACATATCATTGTACAAAGTGTTTTCCCTTAAGTATAAGTTAGACATTTTCCAATGGAAAGACAGATAGAGATGAAGGGGAAGTATACAGAGTCTGAAAAACCATTCTTCCTTTTCAACCATTGTTTCAACCTGAAGAGAATTATGAAGCGTAATGTGGAATCAGTTCCTCTCCAAGCCTAGACTCCGTTGTGTGTGAAGAAAATCTGGTGACTAATGGCTGTGGAAAAAAAGAGCCTTTTCTTAAGAAAACTGTGAAACATCTATTAAATTTCAAGCCAACCCACACATGTCAAAATAAACTTTTAAAGCTAACTAGCACATTGATAAACAAAATAATTTGTTTTTCCTTGTTATATCATCTGTCCTTGCTAAAATTCTATAGAAGTTTCTATCAGTACAAAAGCATGCTGGGAATTTTGAATTTGGTGAGCTGTTACCTGTAATTTTTGGAGAGAGTAGGGGAAAGTTACAACTTCCAAAAATGGATTCTAAGGTGCTCTAGAAGTGTCCAGTTCCCCACATGATTGTTCCAGTATGAAGAAGAGTCTTCTGATAAACACTAACAACCAGGAAAACACAATATAGTAAAGAGCACACTTGCATATTAGTGCTGTACTAGGAAGCTCAGAAGGGCATGATTATGATCTGTCTGCAACTGCAGCATTGTTTTATTATTAGTCTGCTTTCTGGGACAGTTATAATTCATGCCATTCATCAGTCTCCCGTACTTGCCTAGGCACTCTTAAAAATTTGCTGTTATAGACAAATCCCAGAAGTGGCCAATGACAACTGACTTGTTTTGCTGATTAATGAAAGGTAAAGTTAGAATTCATAATTATCCTGTATTTTCATCTATGTTCACAATTTGGGTAACTGTTCACTCCACATGAAAAGCAGAGAAATGTTAGTATCAACTTCCAGACAGTAACAACAATGCAGGGTGGATGGATCATATCCCTGCAGCCCTAAAAGCAGGATTTGTGAAAATCAGGCAGGGTACAAACCACGGAGACTACAACATGGCTGCTAAGGTCTCATCAGTTGGGCTCCCCATACCTATTTTTTCCTAAGCTCTTACCATTTACTCCATCAGTCCTTTTCTGTTGCTAGAGCTGAGCCTATGACAGACAAAATATTCACTTACTCAGTACACTAAGAAATGAAAGACATAACAGAAATAACTAAAACCAGATAATTTTTCTTCTTTCTTAGTGGATACCACAAGTACTCTTTATGACACATTTTATCTAACAAAAACTACTTTCCACTTTTTGGAGTTCAAAGAGATGTCTCACATTGAGGCAAGTCAGAAGAAAGGAAATACTGCTGGCTGTTGTGTAGTAGATGATGCTAAGCAAGTCTCCATATGCCCATAAATGCATTGTCTGGGTCAGCACTCAGATAGCATTCAGCATTTTCAACTTGCTAAATCAAAAAAAAACAGACAGATGAAAAACATGCTTTATTCAGTGTACTTAGTATCATTTAGAGAAGTCCATCCTTCTTAAAAGCACTATAATTCTCCTGTCGTATGTGAACACACCTCATACAGACACAGATTCTTGCTCTGCACAATTGGTCCACCAGAACAGATAGTTAATAGTGCAGTCTACATGGAAATCTATTCTGAGATGGTCTCTGAGTAGCAGCCAATATTTCCTCTAGTTTGTATTCTATGGCTGTTTTTATATCTATTTGTATTGCTTTTCCAGGACCAGACTGCTTAACATTGCTACTTTATATCTTAAACAGGCATTACAATTCTTACAGGAAGCTTTTTACTGTACACTAGAGGAAATGTTCACACCTGATCCTAGTTAGAATTGCAAGAGCACAAAATGCCAACAAGATAAGATGAAGAACTGAGCTACTAAGGACAGCCAGAATATTTACTTTATCTAATACTGGTCTTTATATTAGCTGAAGAGAAGGCTACCAAAATCAGATTAATCTATTTCATTCTGCTTAATATTTTCCATTTCAAAAATTTGTGCAAAGAATTCAGAACAAAATTGAAATATTCCCTCTGCTATGTGGCTTTATGACCAATGAATAGAAAAGCTATACGAATCTCTATTAAAATGTTGATAATTATTGTTTGTAGTAGCATGGACTTCTCTCTCATTTAACCTAGGCAGGAAACGAGCACCTCAAAATCAGATAATTTTTAGATCTGTTATATTTTGGAGAATTTGATCTCTGTGAAGCTATAACTTTCTCTGAAAGCTTGAGTAAAACCCATCTGTAAATGTGATTCTTTTCACTAAGGTCTTCTCAGTTACAACCACAAAGGTAAATGAATTTAAATATTAGTAAAACACTATGTTTATGAAACATTGGTGTCTTGGGTTGAGCTGGCAGAATGCCAACTGTCTAAGACAGAGTAAAAAGGGAAGAAGAGGGAGAGGGAAGAAAAACTCCAAACCAGGTTTATGCTGAAACTAACTACACGTATTTATACAGAAAAGAGAAAATTAAGAGAAAACTACAATATAACACACACACAAGTTATATATAACAAAAAATAACCTCCCAATTAATACTAATTGTATTACTCTAAATTCATAAGTACTCTAAAAGACACCAAGCAAGAAACAGAAACAGTAACAACAAAATATTTCTACTTCCCTGAATTCAAACACAATGCAAGCAGCAGCAGCAGGAACAGCAGGGCCTACTCTAGGAAGACAAGAGGTGCACTACGTCCTTTCTGTAGCCCAGCCATAATGGAACTGAGCTAACACCTCCCACTGCTGCATCATATCTTAAGTTTGCATCATCTGGTATGAAATACTTCCTTGGTTACCCAGTCAGGTGATAGCTGCCTCTCCCAATCCACATAGATTCTCTGAGCCTGCTAATTTGAGGCCTAGCTAAAACCACTACAATCGGATCCTTGAAGGAGAAAATGTGACAGATTAACAGAAATAGTATTATGAACTTGTCTTGCAAGCTGCTGGGAAGTACTACTGTTGATCTGCTGTGAATGCATTGTAGGCTTTGAAAGGCAGAAATTGACCCTGCTAAGTAAGACAAGGGGATTGTGTAATAATCACAATAATAAAGTCTACTGAGAGGATAAGTCTGCACAAAATATTTAAAAGGTAACATGTTGGCTTCAATAGAGCTGCCACCAAAATGAACAGATATCTATAACAGGTACCTATAATTATTTAGAACTTTTTTCTCCCCAGAACCGGGGAGGTGGAAAGAGCAGAGAACTTGAAAATTTTTGAGATAATTGAGAGAACACTTCTTTTTTGGCAATATGTGCAAAGGAAATAGTCTACAGCAACAATAACTAACGTTTTCAAAGATGACTGCATTCCCTTTTTTATCATGAACTATCCAGGTATGAATTTAGAGGCTTATATTTTCTCACAAGCTCTGACATAGGTAGCTTCATTGATTTATAGCACTGCCACTCTTGGTGTTTGCCCTTCCTTTACATCGGAAATTTATCACAGCAGTGTAGGTGGACTCAAATTGTGTTGGCTTTTCAGCTGCTGCATCTTGCAGTCAATACATTCACCTGAGCCATGCTCTTTGTCAGTTTTAGCTTGTACTGTGCACAGTGAGCTACAGCAAAAGTAAATGTGTTGCAGTACAAGCAAATGTGAGCCTTAAACCCCATTGTTCAGCAGTTTGTACTGTTTCACAGTTGTACGAGCTAAGCATTAGCACATTTGATTTTCCTGCTACAACTAAGGGGCACAGTGGCAGGTCATGGCAACATCATAAAGTCTGCAACATTGCACAGCACCTTGGCTAAATCCCACTTATTAGATTAGGCCGGAGGTCCAGATATCTTACAACAAGTTGTGTATGTTCACTGGTGTATTTTAAACAGTTCTTTACCTTCAAACCCTTTATTTGTTTTCTTCCACCACTTCTTGACATTTCAAATCTAGCTATGAGGAAAAAGTAATTTAGTTATTATCTCAGTTATTTTTGGGTAAAGACACTTTATTTTTTCTATCTGTAACTCCTGCTAATATTTATTATTTTCCCCTCTTTATTTCTGCTACAGCATTTGATCAGTAAAAAGACTTTTGAATCTGTTCTTTTATTGACTTTGAGGATAAATAAACTAAAACTGAATTTATCATGATCTGCTGATATTCATGTTCATTCAAAATATTTACAGTGCTAAAATAAAATATTATTATATAATATATAATGTCACATAAAGTATCAGAAAAGAGAAAAAAATCCTTTTCTAACAACAATGCAGTTACATTTTAACAGTTTAAGCAGTGATTGTTCTAGCTGCTGCATTTATTATTGACATGTATTTTCTCAGTTTTTCAACACACACACACACACACACACACACATACTTGAGTTTGTTCTGACCCAATAATTAATAAAATCCTCCATGAGTTTGAATCCAATGTCTACGCAACAAGATCTGCAACCGGATTTTTCATTCATGCAAAAAATTCTGGCCTACTGTCACAATGAAATAACAAAGCCCGCTGCTGAATGAAGAACCAAATCTTAAGAGAAAATACAAGCTTAGAGCTGATAACAATACATGAAACAATGAAACTACAGATGACTGATCACACAGAAAAACCAACTAATTAAAAACTGATTGCATAAAACCTTTAAGTTTTGTTATACATTTTGATACAGTTCAATGGCTTTCTCAGATCAAGGAATAAGCAGGTTTGGTTTATCTTGAATTTCTCTGCCAGAGAAAAAGAAAAAAAAATCTTTTTTGGAAGCCTGACAACACTTTAGCATGTTAGTATTCAAATGGTTAATTTCAAATATGGTTTTGTTTCATGTTATTTCCTCCAATAATCTAAATAACAATGGACCAAAATGACTTGCTCATGTAGCAATACTGTACATTGTATGGTAAGACAAATGGTGTGACAAATTAAGTAGCTGAATCTTATAATGAAGGAAATCAATTCTTGTTGCCTGATAAATTAAAGCATACTGAAAATCAATAGAGTAATTCAAAATTTATGCCAGAATAAAGCAGAATTCAGTTTTTTTCTTTTTCTTAGATACTGACTGAAGCATAGGGAATTCCCAGGAGTTCAATGACTGATTTAATGGCACTTGACTGCAGTTCATACCTTCAACTTCTCTCACTGGTTAGTAATCCCTAGGAAATTGTCCAGTTATGACTGTTTATGAAAGGAACTTCTTTGAACAGTTTGAGCAGATTTTAAACCCAACAGATGACATATTAATGAAGAGTATTCAAGTCTATAAAACATTTTTATTCACTTGTGAATCTGTGCGTTGGAAGAGCTTGAAGATTTAGTTGCCAAAGGTGGCACCAAAAAAACTACAGAAGCACATCCATACTCTGAGCAGACTGGCACTTGTCTTTAATAGCTACTTTTTCACTGTGCTAATAGTTTCTCTAACTGGTATATCCCTCTGCCCCAGCTAAAATAGTGCAATAATAGAGATAATTCAGAGAGGGATCTTATGGGGCCAACAATAAACACAAAACTGTTATACTTGTACTCTTGCTGAAGACCATACATGAAAACTGAGACAAACAAAGCATGCTTCCCAGTTTTCTTTGACAGGGCAGGTTTCCTCAGTTGCACAACTCAAATATCAAGAAACTGAAACTGAGAAGAGTTAACTAGAATACATGTTTATTTACGTACAACAGGCAAATGTCAAAGGTATCTTTGCTTTTCCTCAGTTTTCCTGACAGTGCTGTAAGGGGTTAAATAGCCCCAAAAAATTTAGAGTGAGCCCTCCTCCTTTGTTCCCATTGATTTTCCAAGTCTGGCACAGTCCAAAATGCAGAGAATTTTGTTCCTAGCCTTGCAGTGAAGTGCTTCTTACTGTGAGGCATGACTACATGGTCATAAACTTGCAGCCAGTAACAGTGCCCAGTATGAGTCTCTCTCTCTCTCTCTCACTAGTTCACTGATCTCTGCAGATTCGTAGCAAGGTGAGTCAGCACTGCACTAAATCTTCAGGTGTGTTTCCACTGAATGAACACCCTTTCCATTTCCCTTAACTTCACTTTACTATCAAACTGTAGTAGCTTGTCAATGTGGAAAAGGTGACCTTTTATTGAAAGCACACTTGGGAAAGTTTTCTCTCTTCATGGTTACAATGGCAGAGCATCCTTAAAATCAAAACTTCATTGTTTCTTATTAAGTACTCTTATATTTGAGGACCTGCTTTTTGGCTGCAGAGGTGTTTTGTTTAATTTTTGGGATGTTGGGATGGCAGGGGTTTGATTTGCTTCACTTTTTTTCCTGTTTGTCCCAGCATAGTTTTTTCCACCTCTATGAAAGTTATGTCCCTCCAGGAAATTTCAGGTAGGATTTTCTGGCCCATTCTCATTCTTCACTATGAGGACATATTGCTACTACAGCTCCTCACTCAAACTCTTGCAATTTAAGCCATAGGACACACAATTATTTGAGTTGCTCTATCTTTATGCTCATATTGTATCTTTTTTTTGGTGAGTGTTCTGCATATCATGTACAGCAGACACGCTTTTTGAATATTTGGGGTTTATTTTGTTTTGGTTTTGTTTGTTTGTTTTTTTAAGAATAATTATGACTTTTACACATGAAAATGTACCAAATACTGAGGACATGGCATAAACAAGAAAAAAAACAACACAATTTTTTTACCTTCTTTCAGGGGCTGGGATTTTTGCCATTCACTTCTTAATTCTTCTTTAGTTAAGGAATAAGAAAAAAGGTTTTTTGGTTTGTTTTTTTTTGTGTGTGTTTTTGGTGTTTTTGTTGTTGTTGTTGTTTTGTTTTGTTTTGTTTTTTTCCACCAGATGAGCTAAAAAAATTGGGGATAAACTTCAAATGGCAAGTATGTTAATAACTTAGACGAGATAGACAAGATCAGCGTTATGGAGTCTGATGAATAAAATATGGTAAGATGGGATGTAAGGAACAGTGCAAGTTTTAGCTTCAGATTTTTTTCTTTCATAGAAGAACAATTTAGGAAGAGAAAAATAGATGAGCCATGTAGGGAAATCACCAGGGTCTTTCTTTGCAAGAGAGAGATAACAAGTATTTTCTGGCAGCATTGTTTCTATGAGCCAGATATGTCTGTCTTCAGACAACATAACAATGAAATTAATATTAGCAGGGTAGCGTAGGAATTGTTTAGATTTATCCAGAAAGAACACTGATTGTTTTCACTACACATCTAGCACACTAATATCATTTGAAGAAACAAGGAACAATAGGCAACAGAAAACATCAGTATTAAAACTCAGTTTAAAATAACAATATCTTAATTAAGAAGTGAATAGAAACATCAAAAATAATTTTTATCTAGTAAGAGAGAAATAGCTAACTAAAAAGAGGCTTAAGTTCATCAGAATGTGGAAGTTGCTTGATGGGGTGCAGTCTGCACTCTTGCATTGATTTATATTCCGACAAATGCAAAGCCTATTGGTCCTGATCCAAAAGAGCTGTTGTCATACACATATCAGCACATTTAAGTACATGAATAGTTGAATGGGATTATGTAGCCACTTGCTTCTAACCTTAGATCTGAATGTTGTACTTGACTGGAGTTTAATACTGTGCAAAAGAGAAGCTTTTGCTGCCTTTGAAAACACCATGTGCACCAATATATAGACTACTGGACTGGGACTTTGGACACCAGAAACCCTTAGTGGGTCTAAGAGGCCTCTAAGCTTAATCTGAATCTCTGTGTGAGAAAACTGATAAAAGAAGTACCATGTAGACATGCATTATCCAAAAATAATAATTGTGCAACTTAAGGCAAAAGTTCAGTGATTGGGCTTTGTTTTAGATGTCCCAAACTGTCATAGATTGGCCAAAGATGATTGAATTCATAAGCATGTAGTGTCTTCAAAATTTTCTCTTTTACCTCAAAATCTTTAAAATTTCCTTTATAACTTGTATGTAAAATACAAAACCTATTAAGGTAATGATTATGTAGCAGTATTTTTTAACATATCTACTTTTTAAATTGGTATTAATTTGTGAGGGCCTGAGGGTTATTATGACATATATTTATGTATCATGTATGGAGTCTACATTAATTTGTCAGGTCGGTATTCTATTGCTTTTCCTCCTGAAGGCCTTTAAGGCCTTAGACATAATAATTTAAAATTTTCTTTCTTAGTAATTTGTGGATATTCTTAATCACCTAGTGCACAAAATTGCAATCTTTTCAAATGCTTACTTTCTGTAAAACACATTCATCTGAGAGGACTCCACACTGACAAACTACATTGAAAATGATACTTGGGTTTCAATACTCCCAGGAAGCTGGACTTGGACTACTACTTTGCTAGACAAAGATGAGTAAAACAAATGACTTGATTTCCTAATGCATGTAGTTCTTGTCAGACTACAGCTCTGTGGACAACAAGGCTGCATTTATCATCTCCAAACATCAGCAGCAGATTTTTAGCTGACCTTTCTGCAGAACAGCCAAAAAACAGTTTATACAGGACCCAGACACTGCCCATTGCACTGTAGCTTGACAAATCACAACCCAGCTGCAGCAAGACAGTAACTTGCCATGCATTATCATGCTGATAGACCTCTCACTGGGTTCTGATTTATTCCAACCATCAGAAATACTCTGACTGTTTGTTACATTATTAGCAAGAACATGATCAACAACGGAAAATGACACTTTGAATTTACAGTCTGTATTCAATAAGTAAATGTAGGAAAATAAACTGCCACTTCTCTGCTACTAACTTGTAGTACTGAGAATGCTGTGCAAACTGAGGAAATAGCACATTCTACAACAGACTTAGCAAACAAAACCTGAATTTTAATACAGAATAATCAGAATAAATGAAATATTTCATAGCTTCATTCATGTTTCAAGGCTGAACTGGAACTTCTTTTCTGCAATGTGAACACACTGTGAATGTGTAGTCTGAATATCCTAAGAAGATCAGTTACAGAAAACACTACACAATTAATATTAAAACCAATTTCTTTCTTGAGATTTACATTGTTTTCCTCCAACATTTTTTTAATATGTAAACACTTCCTGTTTCAACTCATTTTGTGTCTGACAGGCACTTCAATTTTCTATTCCTAGCCTTAAGCAACCCCTAAATTATCAAGACAACTCATCATTACCAGTTTTTTGTTAACTGGGTTGATCAAGGACAAATTATTTTTGTGGAACAGAAAGAAGATAACAAGTAAAAAAAATCCAAAGGTGGGGAGTTGCTTAACTTTTTCTGAATTTTAAAAACTGAATGAACAATGTTTTAATCTACTAGACTAAATGATTTTCCTTCCAAGGAATGTAAAGAGACCTCATGGGATAGCTGTGATCTGTTTGGTGGCCATAAACAATACCAAATGATTTCTTTTATTTGAATCTCTATAACTATTAAGGTGCAAAGAATTTCATAACATTGATGGCTGGAAAAAAAATATCCTGAAATTAAAATTTAGTTTTCACTCCTCTGGGAGAAGGACCTGAGTAAAGGATCTGAATTTCTGTCTCATTCAAGCCTGTCTAGCTGGCAGGTGAAAGAAGGCCATACTTTGCCTTCATTGCAGATGCACTGACAATCTATTCTGTTCTGTGAACTGGACCGTGGAACTCCCTATTCCTGACATAACCTTGTCTTTAATTCATGTTCCACTCATTTTACCTAATGATACTTAGCATGAATGGGAACTCACCGGCTGAATTGTAGAGAAAATAGCTGACAGAAAACTTGACCTATGGTCATCACAGGAAACTGTTGAAGGCAGAAAGAGCTTAACTGGAACAGAATACATTGTCTTTTGACAGCTACTCACCCTTCAGTCTCAAAAAATTTACTGTTATTAAGGGTCAAAAATTAAGGTAGTTTTTGATTTTGATAATAAATTTGGGAAAAAAAAGACTGAAATATCGAACCAGTGTTTGCTGAGGGGCATCTACATGCCCCTTATGAATGAATCACATTTATGCCCTTAAATACTTCAGAGACGTGCCATAATCCATAGATATATCAAATCTTCAAGTCTGATTTTCAGTCAGTAATGTCATTCACCTCATTTTCTCTCAACAGCCGGCATGCTGGCAGAATATTGTGTATTCTGGAACTACAAGGGTCAGATGGTGGTAATGGAAGCTGTACCATTCAGAGTGGCTCACCAAAGGGGCCTGGCTGACCACGTAATATAAATCAGGGCAAATACAGGTCTTACTCTGTTGATCAGAACTTCAATGAGATATGAGAGAATGTATGTGGAGTAGTAGTGTATCTTTTGGAAGAACTGCTGTAAAATGTGAAGAAAAAAAATCAAGACAGTGCATTTAACCATGAATTTCACTTGAGTTTTCAAGGACTTTAGCTTCTGCCTTAAAGGTGCATCGAACTGATACCAAATAACCAAACTTATCCCAAAGGTGAAATGTCTATTGAAATAGAATAAAATCTCATATGTAAACCTTAACTATATATGCCATATCCACAATAAAATGTTCTGAAATTCTCCCAAAGGAAGTGGTATTGAGGCAAAATTAAATCTTAATACCAGTGAAACATATGGTTTAATTCTACATACGTGTCTAGGAAAGAGAAAATCTATTGTAACAAAAAATGGATGTTTCTGTCTTTTCAGGTAACCGCCTAGAAGGACAAAAGGCCACAATAGCATTACATCTAAGGACTACATACAATAAGGATAAAGCCACCTTCCTGCATTTAACTTACCTATGAGTGAAACAGTTGACCCCTATTTGTGTGGCATGAGGAACATTCCTGAGCCACTAGAAAGTGTGACAATATACTCGGAATGTAGGATACAGCACAAACCTTCGTTCTGCTTTTTAATGTTTTATATGTAAGTTATCCACTGTTAGCTAAAATAGGTATTCATTTAGTACTAGCTGCTAATCTGTAACCAGGATCTGTTAGAGAGGAGGAAGTGACTCAGTAAGCAGTCTTATCCATAAGTTTTAACTAATGTGTCTTTTCATTGTAGTGTCTGGTGAAACTGAGATGACTGGTAGCTACTCTTGTTCCATTCTATGGATAAAAACTACTTTCCCCAGAACTAGGTATCATTGGTAGCGATGCACTTACCAATGGCTGTGCATTGACAAAGGAAGCTTTTAATTCTAAGGGCCATATTAGAAAATACTATTTTCACTATTCAAAGATAGTAAGGAACTTTGTCCTGCAATGGGTAAGGCCCAGCTTTAGGGAAAGTGTGAAAGAGGTCATGTAGTTCCCTTCACAGCCAATTCACTGCTCAGCCTCAAACTCAAAATGCCTAGTGGCTGGAGCCTTTTCCTCTTTTTCTTCATCTCTGATACGGAAACATTTATTTTCGCTATTTTATTATATGTATCATTCACATGAATATAACTTCAGTTTGGTTATTTCAATGAGACTTTATTTCAGTATGTCACTAAATTGCATTTAATACAATACTGTTACAGTAAATATTTACTTTATATGATATTTTATATGACTATGAAACATTAAATATGGCAATGCTGTATTAAAAAACTTTATTTTTGTCAGAAAGAAAAGCCAAGGTTTTCGATGCTTTAATTTAAACCAAACTATTAGGTGATATATGGCCATACTTTGTGCTGATTTATGATCCTTGCAAATCAACAGACAATAACACATTTTACCAAGTTGAAATAAGTTTAAACTATTCTCATTGCCACAATAGCTAATATATATTACTTTGGATAAGAAAAATCATAGAACCAACAAAATTTTAGATTGAGATATATTTTTTCATATAGTGCCATCCACCACTTTTTCACCTGGAAAAAGCTACAGTTATCACTAGTGTGGCAGTCAATTATGTTCACCATTTTTGCAGTGATCTGACCTCTCGAACATACACTCATTAAGGTTTTCTGAAGTCTCTTTCTGATATCCAGCTGAACTTTGCTACTGTCTGTTGCATATTTTGTCTTCTCTGTGAATACTACACCATGGTACTGGCCTCCCTTTAAATGGGAATAATCACCAGTGTTCAAATGAGAAGAGTAAATGGGATAATGAAGAAGTTTGGGCAAGATTAGATTCTAAAAATGGTGAATCAGACTCCTAGAAGAGAAGGGGAAATTGCAGTGATTTAGACTTCAATGAAATATTTGAAAATAAGACTCACTTGTTGGGGGTCAAGATGGACAAGAAAGCAAAAGCAGATCCAAGACATAGCAATATTTACAGCCAGCAGCAAGCCTTTATTCTGGGAGAGACAGCCCTCCTTCTGGGTTACAGCTTTCTCTTTATATCTTTAATAAAACAGGTCTATTCACAATTGTTTACTCAGTTCCTTCAAGCATAGATGCAAACATATCAGAAGGCTACAAGGTCTGCACATACTGCTAGTGATACACATCCTGTTCTACTGTTGAAACATCCTCTAACTTATCTGTTACTTCACCTGCATTCTTTTCTCTGTTTCAGGGACACACTTTAAAATGCTCAAGATTGATTGCTTCAGGAGTCAAGGGGTTGGCAGACCCACTGTCAACCCCATCAACCCCAATATCACTAGACAAATTGCAGAAAACACTTGTAACAAAGATATAATACTACAAAATTTAAAGACAGTAGAAAATTCAGGCAAAATGATATTCAGCTTGGAGTAAGTGAAACGTATATTTCAAAAACTCTTTTGGAAATAAAAAGCAATCAAATACATACGGAAATAAACACTAATACATTTTTGATAATGGCATTTAGCAAAGGATAAATCGAGGTAAGCAGTTTACGTAGTTCTAACTTGGACAGTATAGATATACCTTCCTAAAACACCATTCATGTTTTCACTTTCCTAAATTATAGAAAATAAAAGGCAAATGGATGAAGAGTTCAAAATGAATATTGCTATACATATTTTTTTTTTAATATGACATAGTTGTAAGAATAATACAATGCAGGTGCGGATACTAAACATAAAGATATCTCAGAGATATTGTTTCTTTAGGGTTCTTCTTACTGTACTGGAGATATTTTGTTGTATTATAAGCATCAGACTATCATACTGATATAGACATTTTGCAAGTTCCAAAGTAAACAGTACACTTCAGAGAGCTCAAATTACTAAAATTGCACAGAAAGAATGAAAGCTTTAAGCAATGAGCCTAATCTGAAATTATCTGCAACACCAGTATAGTGCCAGCAATTTTTGGGAAGCCCTGCTACACCTGTTGTTGCTCTGTGAACTGTGTTTCTTAGCTAAAAGAAGGATAAAGGAGCAGACAAAAACAGTTGCAAACAATGGGATGGCATTCAGAAAACCTCATTTTAATTCCAAGTGCTCTTACCAATTTCCTATCTTATTTAGACAAAGTACATATTCCTTCTGCGATCCTGTATTGTGCTTATAATGGTGCTTTCATTACACCGTGAATTCTTTGTAACAGAAAATATGCCCTGCCATGTTTATACATCTACAACGCTACATTCATGTCATTATCTATAGCAGTACATTCACAGCATGACTGCTATGAAATTAAAGCTTAGTGACAGAGGAAATATTTACAGTTTAGCAATTAGGACAAGCAGGAAAAGTAGAGTAAATTAATATAGTGAAATGGGGACAGAATGTGAGAAAGAGATTGTTGTTAATGAGAATGCTAGTCTTGAATAAAGCTTAATTGTGTACTAACATCTTAATTGCGGCAATTCTCTGAACACAGGGGAAACCAGGCTTGCACTGAGGGTGTCCTGAATGATCAATAGCTCTCTTCCAAATTTTAGGTACAATATGCATCACAACACTAATTACATTCCACCAATAAGAGGAAGGTATCTCATACCATTCAGCTAGGGAGGCAACCACCATCTTTAAAAATTTTTTCAGACTTTGGCATTTACTTGTGATGTACCANCCCTAAAATTAATCAGGCATCTTGCTTTATATTATATTATATCAAAGAAAAAAAAGTTTAGACTTTGTATTGTTTTCTAAGAAATGAGGATTCATTAAATACAGATGATCTCTCTCTGAAGACTATTACAATCATTGGGGTTATTCAAGCTGAAACTGCTTTTATATAGCAGCTTCTTTTGC
Source organism: Sakesphorus luctuosus (assembly GCA_013396695.1). Lineage (NCBI taxonomy): Eukaryota > Metazoa > Chordata > Aves > Passeriformes > Thamnophilidae > Sakesphorus > Sakesphorus luctuosus. Next base: position 41,413 of record VWZD01008766.1, read on the forward strand.
TCCAGAGTTGAATAATAAGGTACAAAGTATTTAAAGATATTTAAATACATGTCTGCAGAATGCTGTCACAAAACAAAACATATGTCCATATATAGATATAATCTTGTTCTATTATTTATTTAACATGAGTGGAGACAGGGAAAATTATTTTTTTATAAAATCCAATCCCACAATTTAGGCTGGAGTGCTCATTTTCATTCAAACAACATGAGATGAGTTGAAACACTAGATTTTCTTATGTGATCCCTCATGTATGCAGAAAAGAACATTCCCCCACCCCTCAGCAAAATTCTGATCTTGAGAGCCATAAAATCTAAAAGCACGCAAAGGTAATAAAAGCAGGATACAGAGCCATTCTTGTGATTTTAGGGACCATTCTTTGTACTCAGGTAGATATTGTGAAGGGGAGACCAGGTAAATGTTCTGTTTAAAATTATTAAAATGAAAACCCTTATAAAATGCTTCTATGATGTATGTCAAAGACTCCAATTTTACTGAACCCTTATCCCCATAATTGGCAATTCCCTCTTCTCCAGCTATCTCTCTAAGCTTCTCTACATTTTAAATTTCACAATTAATGATACACACACAAATAGATAGTATGAAGAAGACAATTTGCCTCTGGACAGGTTATTCCATAATTGTTTGTTAGGTGTTTCATTCCCCGAAGCAGCTGGTATTGACTGCTGACAGAAATAGAACATTGGATTAGCAGATCAGTGGTTTGACCTGAAATGGCAATTCCAGTTGTCCTTTGCTGCCATGAGCACAAATGTTTAATCAAAATGGATGTAAATTAGCTGAGACATTTGTAAATTGAGGCAAATATACAAACTGCATAACGTAAAAAATTCTTCTAATGCAATTTTGGCAAATGCCAGATTCAGAGTAAAGATAACATTTTAAAATCCTCATTTCCCAAGTCATCACTTAGAGGAAAAACTTGTGCCCTGCTGGTCATCCAGCTCCACCAGGATCTTTGTAAATTCTTTTCCCAATGCTCCCCTCTTTCCTACCTGCCACAAGAATTACTTCTCGTGGCCTTGAAAAATCACAGGAACTAGGTTTATGCAGGAGGATGAGTGGGATGTAAACAGTATGGAAAGGTTTGGGACAAATAGCTCTTTTGAAGATCAGAAGAATGTTTCTACTGATCTAGAAATGTCCATTAACACTGAAACGACGTTTGAAAGAATGGCTAGAGTATAGCAAAGATTATAGTTATGACTATTGTAATAAAAGTACTATAGTATTTCATAATGAGTTCAAAACCAAGTAACTTTGGAAGATTTAAATTAACGTACATCTTTGCCTAACCTTTTATGAAGAATTGGAGGGTAGTGTCATTTTATCACTTAACACATTTTAAAAATTAGCTTCTATGTTATTAATACAGACATGTTACAATTAAAATAAAATCCTAAAAAATACACCACCTATAGAAGATGTTAAGATAAAAAGCCTTTCACATTTTATCAAAACAAAGAATGCTGGTTTTATTCCCTTAATCATGTTCAATGCCATAAAGGAATCCAAGAGAGCATTCAGACTTCCTGAAGATCAGATGTACTGAGACCTTAAGTTTCCAAGTCATGCAGTACTTTATAAATAATTGCAAGAGTACACTTTTTAAATAGGTGTCTTACCAGGGCCTTAGTAAGGCTATGGTCATAACTTAACTAGATTTGTGATTAACATTCGAAGTACTATTTAACAGCTAAATTTCTAGCAGCTTTCCCCCTGCCCCCCCACTGCTTCCTCTAGTCCCTGTTTATTAGTTAACTTCCATGAGGTGCACCTGACACTCTGGCTCTTTAGCTCAAGTTCTGGAATCCTTTGTTCCTGTGTGCTTGATTCCTTTTTTTTCCAAACAGTAGCATTCCAAGTGCTGAATTTTACATTAGGATGTTCCTGTCTTTGCAAAGTCTTACGGCGGAGACAAAAGAAGAAGCGAGTGTCGTATTTGCTGGATATCTTTGTCTCATTTTCCAGAATTAAATGTTTCATTCTGTCAACCTTAGAACTTGATCATGTGCTCATTATTTTCAAGGAGATTGTTTCTGTGATACACAGGGGGTGAAGAAGGAGAAAATTTCTTTATCTTTATATGACTACACACTTCACATAATATTTCCTTTAGAAAATGAATTGCACACTTAATAATATCAGTACAGTTCAGGGGAATTTAGTTGAGGTGGGAGCGGAAACCCAGAAAGTCTACACTTTAAATTGAGCATCTGGATCTGTGCCATGGAAAAATAAATAATTTGGTTTTACGCTGTGAACATGTTCAAAGCAGATATCTAAGTTCTAGTTTATGCCAATAACTCCAGAAGTGATGGTGCCTAAAACCAGGTGTGCTTGGATAGTGTCTAAGGATGAAAATAGAAGATAAATTAAAACTAGCAATTGCTAGTCTGGAATTTGTTTTGGTTTGCACATGCTGTTTTACTCTGTTGGAGTGACATTTTACATAAAAATTGGGAAAATGCTTCATTTGTAATAGTGTACAGGAGTGTAGGCCAACACCATCTAAATCTGCCCAGAGAGAGATGTGATGCTGAGTTAAAGCAATGTTTTCCAGCTCTGGACTGAGGGAGTTTGATTCAGACTGGAGTAAAAAAACACACTAACAACAAAAGATGTTTCACAACATGAAGGGAAAAGAAGGGAAGCTGCTGAAGAGCCTCCTGTGCTTTAAAAGGTGGTGCTTTTTTCACAGTGCCACATGCAGTTTTCCAAACATTGGAAAATAAAAAATCCTGGTAAAGCTGTTGGAGGTGGCAGAAAGGGGTGGCAAAGTGCAAATAGCAGAGCAATTCAAGGCTACTGGAACCAGCTTGTGTGGGAACAGGCTGTAAGTGGCACTTTGCAGGATGGCTGATGAGAGGGAAAGGCTGGTTTATGTTTGGCAAGGGAGGACAGACAGTAGATGAGAGGAATGTAGGAGAGCCAGAAGCAACCGACAGAACCAGGTCAAACCAACCAGAGTGCAGTTTAAATCAGACACACTGAAGCAGAAAGGACTTGACTGTTTACAGTTCTAAACCATGAATTAAATTTACTGCAGGACTGCAGTAAAAAAAAAATGTATATGGCCTAGAGATTGCCTCACCAAAGAAAAAGTTCAAAAGAAAAATGTAGTTACGCTTTAAAAATTCGTTATTGTTACTCTGTTTCCTTGTCTTCTTACATTTTTATTACTTATGATGCCAAAGAGTTTCCTGATTTTTTGATTTTTTCACATTTTGTAGATTTTAGAAACACAGTAGATGTAACACTGTAGTTTGTAGTGGGTTAATATTTAGCAGCTTACAGTATAAGGTCCTTTCTATCTCTACCCCCTGCTCCAAGAACAGGCCACTAAGAACTGCTAATTATTTAGTCTCATTCTCAAGGTGCCAGATTAGAAGCTATCAGAGAGAACATAAACACAGAGCGGAGTGACCCGGAGCCCTGGAGAGCGTCCAAAAGACCTTTATGTGCTGAAGAAGAAGAGGAAGAGGAAGACGGAGGGTCCCGGCTACCCTAGACCCAATTCAACAGGGAGTGGGAACTGGGAGGGGACAGAGGTGGAACTGGACATGTGGACTGTGGTGATTGGATAGATTATATTAGAAAAGCTATGGAAATCAAAGCTTGCTTTAGCACGCGGTGATGTATTCCCGGATGAGCGGGGTTGCTCATTAAAGTAACTACCCCTTATCTCCTACAAAACTTGGCTCAGAGTCTTTCTTACAGACTTACGGCAACACTTAAATAAAAATAGCTTAAGTCATAAAATGCATATTTATGAATTAAAAACCAAAATAGTTTATTAAGCCCTGGAAATCTTGGGTTAATTTTCCTAGCTTATTAGCTGTTCTGAAAACAGCAGGCCCAAAGGATGTGACATAGATTAGAAGGGAAAAGCATCATCTGACTTAAGCAATCAAAGAGGTATTTCATATCATCTGACATCATCAAGAAGCATGAAGAAGTAGAAAAAGAGAGGTGGAACTTCTCTCTCTTTTGCTCTTTGCCTTGGACCTGTAAGGCTGAACTGCCTTGCCTCTCTCAAGATTAGGCCTTACCACCATCCTCACTCTGTTATTTAGGTAGGTGAAAATTTTTCTTGTTAATTTCTCTCCTCTCTTTTGTGAGGTTTTCTTGGGGTTTGGGTGCTGGAATCTGTATTATTAGGTTAGGTTACTTGGTGAAGGTGTATTATTTCTTTTCACATTTGTTTATATATGTGTTATATTCTTTTCTTTTCTTCTGTGTAAATATAAACCCCTTCCCATTTCAAAGTTCCATTTCTAGCTTTTTTCCTCTCTCCCTTTCCCTTGGTGGGGGCAGGGGCTCTGACAGGCAACTGAGCACTTGGCATTTTGCCAAGCTAAACCAAAACATAAACTTTGCTATTAATGTCTTAATAGCAAGTTGCTTGACTTTAAATACAGCTCCTGATGCTGCCCATCTAGAATTTGTGAAAGGATGAGATGGCAGAGTTCTGCTAATAGTTAGTACGGAGCACAAATAGACACATAAAAATTATACCTATGGATATTGTAATTTCTTAAAAAGCCAGAATTTCTAATAAAGTCTTGTGTTGGCAGAGAAGAACAGACCAGAAGTTTTCTTTTGTGATTTCATTAGCACCATTTGCAAGATGAGGAGCTGTTTTTTTATTGCACAGTGCAGCACTACCGCAAAATATCTTAGCTGAAACCAAACTACTTTTTGAGTGTGAAGCAGTTTGAATCTGCATCTGTGTAGTGTTGAGAAGTAATACCAATTAGCTAGGATGCAGCATCCCATTGAGGCAACTATTCATTTTCCTAGACACAATTTGATATGCCTGTTTGTACTATTCTGGGAAAGTGCACCTGGTCTTCTATTCTCTCTTAGGTAATTTTTACATTGCATTGTGCTGCAGATAATGTGTTTTTTTGCATTTAATTAATTGTTTCTTATTCTGAAATTAGCAAGTAGTGTGGAACAGCAAGAGCAGATCCAGACAGCTGCTGTTCAGGCCACAATATTTTTACCATCTATATTGCAGGCACTTTTGCTTTGCAGACCAAGTTAGGTTCTAAAGTCCCAGGTTTGTTATCAAGTAGGTGCAGGACCTGTGTTTCTTAACATATCTTCTGTTTCAGCTCCATCTGAAAGGAATTCAGATCAGCTGCTCCTGGGCTTCTCCACGATGTGAGACAAAGCACAGTTAGTAGAGACAATCAAGAAACTGGTTTCCCAATCAGATTTACAATAATGCTTAAAGCTATAGTATAGGTCCATCTTTACATATTAGAGCACTTCTGGGTTACTCTTGCAAGTTAGACTTGAGTGTGCAGATGTATTTCTAATACCATGACCAATAGCACCTGTTCGGAAAATAAAATAAATTTGTTTATGTTGTTGAGAAGGCTCGCTTGAAAAAAAAAGGACATCTTTTAAGTCATGTAAAAGACTAAACCTTTTTACAGTTCTGATATTTTGCTCCAAAAGCTGTGATAACAATCAGTTCCATTAATAAATACTGGCTCATTAATTTGTCATTTATGTTGCTGTGGTAGAGAAGCTACTATCATTTGTGTAATATCAATGCAATGTGCCTGACCTTGACTTCATTTTGAAAGCCAATCAAATAAGGCTGACAATTTAGTAGAAGATTTCCTACTATATACAATGATATGAATGAGACCCTCTGTGGTGGGTCGACCCTGGCTAGATGCCAGGTACCCACCAAAGCCCCTCTGTCGCTCCCCTCCACAACTGGACAGGGGAGAAAAAAATATAATGAAAGGCTCATAAGTTGAAATAAGGACAAGGAGAGATCACTTACCAATTACTGTCATGGGCAAAAAAGACTTGAATTGGGGAAATTAATTTAATGTGTTACCAATCAAAATCAGTGCAGGGCAATGAGAATCAAAGAAAATCTTAAAAACACCTTTCCCTACATCCCTCTCTCCTTCACAGGCTCTAACTCCTCCCACTCAGTGGTGTGGAGAGGCAGGGAGTGGGTGTTACGGTCACTTCATCACAGATTGTTTCTGCCACTGCTCAGGGAGAAGAGTCCTTCCCCTGATCCCTGTGGAGTCTCCCTCTGGAGACAGTTCTGCATTAACTTCTCCAGCATGAGTCCTTCCTGTGGGCTGCAGTTCCTCACAAACTGCTCCAGTATGGACGCTTTTCCATGAGGTACAGTCCTTTAAGAACAGGCTGCCCCAGCATGGATCCCCCACAGGGTCACAAATCCTACCAGGAAACCTGCTTCAGAGTGGACTCCTCTCTCTACAGGTCTGTAGGTCCCTACCAGGAGCCTGTTCCAGTGTAAGCTTCCCAAGGCCTCTCTGGCTTCTTTTGGGTATCTGCCTGCTCCAGTGTGGGTCTTCTCCACATGCTGCATGTGGACCTCAGCACCTTTGTGACCTCCATGGGCTGTGGGGTATGGCTGCCTCACTGTGGTCTTCACCACAGGCTCCAGGGAAATCTCAGGTCTGCCACCTGGAGCACCTCCTTCCTCACCTTCTTCACTGATGTTTGTGTCTGCAGAGTTGTTCCTCTCACACATTCTCACCATTCTCTGAGATCAGTTACATCTGTCTAATAACTTTTTTTCCTTCTTAAATCTGCTATCACAGAGGCACTACTACCTTCTCTTATTGTCTCAGTCTTGGCCAGCAGTGGGTCTGTCCTGGGCCCAGCTGGCACTGAGTCTGTTAGATGTGGGGGAACCTTCTGGCAGCTTCTCACAGAAGCTACCCCTGCAGCTGTTCCCCACCACTGCCCATACCTAGACACACAAAACCAATACATCCTCAAAATCATAACAAAGAACATAAACTCTTATGGAACTCAATTTTTCACACTTATATTGAAAAAGCCCTTGCCACCACACTATTTTTGTCTCTCTCAACATTCTCACTGCCTTCTTTACTGCCATATAAATCCTATTTGTCTCAAGATGGGACAGTCAAGAAAAGATTTACCCAGTGCATCATCTATCATGCACTGCATTATATTCTTAGCATGGATTTAATTTTTCACTTTCTCTTGTACCACAATTGGTTCATCTAGACATGTTGCTGACACATCTTATCACAGCTAAAATTAATTCAGAAGAACAAAGTAGTTTTAGGATAACAGTCTTCTGTTTAAAAAATAAAAAGAAGGATTTGGAACTTTATTTAAAAATAAATATATCCTCACAAAACTTTTGTGTAATGTTAAATTATGGGAATCAAAATTTTTAAACTATCCTTTCTGTTAAATTTATCCCTTAATGGTCTGAAATAGTTTCTTTTCTGAAAAATAATTAAATTTCCATGATGGTTTACCTTTGACAAATATTTGGATAAGCATTCCTTGTGAATAACATCAATATTGTTGATTGCATTGTCAGAAGCAGAGACAAGGTGGTTCCTCAGTGTCTCTGACTTGGTTTCCAGTGATACTGCAGAACCTTTAAAACAGAAGGAGAATGTTCTGGGTCTGGTTTGGATTCAGTTAACTTACTTCATAGCAGACAATATCGTGCTGTGCTTTGGACTTATGACTCAAATGGTGTTGGCAACACACCAGTGTTTTGGCTTTTGCCGAAGGGTGCTTGGACAGAGCCAAGCCTTTTCTTTTTTCCCACTCTGTCCACCAGTGAGCAGGCTGGGATCAGGCAAAAGTTCAGGAGAGAACACAGTCATGATGGCTGACTCTATATACTTAAAGGATATTCCATATGATATGACATTGTGATCAGCAATAAAGTTTCAGGGAAATGAAGAGGGAGGGAGACTGTTCGTGGTAATGGTGTTTGCCTTCACAAGCAACTGCTACACCTGTTGAGGCTCTGCCTCCCAGGAAGTGCCTGGCCATCTGTCTGCTGATGGGAAGCCATGAATAAATTCCTTATATTGCTTTGCTTGCACAAGCACCTTTCTTTCACATATTAAATCCTCTTTATCTTGAACTGTGTGTTTACAGCTTTTTCTTTTTTGATTCTCTTTCTCGTTTTTCAGTGGGGAGAGTGAGCAGGCAGCTAGGTGGGTACCTAGCTGTTGAGTGGGATCAATGAACCACAGGGGGAGAAAAAATGTATTTTGATGAAAAATTTAGGCTTCCAAACTGTCTCAGTAAAATAAATTCCTTCCCAAAACCTTTGTACTACAGAGGAACAGATACTTACAGGGGATGCAAGAAGTTTATAGTCTCATAGTAGAACCTGGCCTGAGGGAAAATTACACGTACAGCTACAGTAACTGTTTAAGAGTCAGAAAGTAAAGGGAGCTTTAAGTACAGTGTCAGAGACAACAGAAGAAAAGGTGTCACACTGTTTGAGGTGTTTACTTGAAGAGGAAGTTAATTCAAACAGAAAGAAAATAAAATACATGAAAGCACACTACCATCCAGTGTATGAAGGAGCCCTCTGGAACCAATCACACCTGCACTCAGGAGTGCAGTAAACTCCAATACAACACTACCTTTGGCTAAACACCATGAGAGACAAAAGAGATTGAGGTGTACTATTGCTTTGAATTAAAATACACAGTATCACTACACAAGATACAGTGATGTATACAAAATGTGAAGGAAACTATTATTTCTCAGTACTTTGCACATATATATATATTTGTATATATATAGACCCTCCAAAAGTAAACAAACAGGCAAGATTGAAAGCCAAGAACAAAAATATACTGCATATCTACTTTTTAATTATTGTGAAATTGAGTCAGAGGAGAAAATATTTTAAAAATATTATTTGACTATAGAGTTCCTCAAGTTACTCTTGGGTATATTTTAGAGCCAACTCTGCTACAGGTATAAATTGATTCCTCCCCTGACTCTCCTTGTAGTCTTACCTGTAGAATCACTTGAGAATGAAAACCCATAATATGTCAATGTGTTTAGAAGCTGCATAGAATAATACGGTCCGAAGTTGTCTTGTAGATGAGGCAATACATATAATTACCAAAAAAACCCTTGATATGTGGGGTTAGAGAATATTTTACAAAGTTGCCTGCTCCTTCTAGTTTTCTCTGTCTGAAAAAGAGTGTTTACTTCCATCCCCACAAGCCCACATCTTTGGTAAGCAACAACTTGTATACAACATGAATTAAATGCTCAGAAACTGGGAGAGTTCCCTTTTTGAACTCAAACATGCAACATATGAGGATGGAAAATCTCTTTAGCCCTGCATAATATTACATTTACAGAGTCAGTAAAGATAGTTCAGAATGAGTATACCTGTCTTCTAAGTCAATTTGCTGGACTGAGACCACAGTTAAATAGAACTTTACACTAATCTTCAGGCTATTTCTACAGTTTTTAGCACAAAGTCTCTTTTTTAGGGTATTGATATTGATAGGTCGAATTCTATAGACATAAAGGCATCTGCCACGTTCATATTTTTGAGAAACAGCTTATTGCATATTCCTATCTCCATATTCTAATTTGTAACTCTTTATCTTTTGAAATTCAGTGTGATAATTAGAATTACTTTTGTTAGTGCATTTAATTTAATTTAAACAGAAACCAACTTAATCCAGATTGATCCAAAGTTATTATTAATATAATTTGTTTGCCAAGCTTTGTCTAGGTCAGTATCACCTTTCATTTTAAACAGTATTTATCTTTCTAACAAAATTAAAGATAGCTTTATCCCATAGCAGCCAGGGTAAAGGTTGAAAAAATCCATTTAATCATTAAGCTTTCATCAGAAGTATTTCTGATTAACAGGGAGACAACTCATATTATGACTGATATCCTTGATATGAAGAATGAGTCAAGCTGGAATTCTTATGCACTTCTCCCCATTCTCATGTATGAATGCATTTTTGAACAAATGTTATACATCATACAGATCCATAAGGCTTCCAGCATTCTAACATACCTGCATTTTTACCCAAATGGCAGCATTATGTAAGAATATTTCACAAATTCTGATCCTTTTAGACAGTTTTGGTTTATGTAATCATTTTTATTCCTATTTAGAACTACTTTTGTGAGACACAGATCTTATGAGATTATACTACACTACAGCCATTTTTTTAAATATCAAACAACGTATATAGGAAACCTGCAAGTAAGGAATTCTATCAGTGAAAAGATACCAGGGCATCTTATCATGATCAAAGTTACACAAGTGTTTCTGGCCAGACTATGCTTAAAATAGATCCCAAATCAACAACAGTAACATAGCTTGATCTAAAATTTTATATAAAATATCACAGCCTTCCCAGTAGTGTTCACTGAAAACAATTCTTGTAGTCTTGAGTAAAGCTGTAGTTCTACTGGTGCTTTAATTCCATTTGTTTCATGAGCTGCTATATGCAATAGGGAAATAGGAGGTAAAGGGTCTAAAAAAATCTCTATATTGACATATATATATATATGTGGATATATATACACACATACAGAGAGACAGTCATGCATACGTATGTATACATAAACACCTGCTTCTGTAGGTATTGACAAATCTTCACTGACACAGGACATTCACTTAATTCAACCAACCATGAGAAGCAGAAAAGAGATGTGTGTATTAATTGACAGATACCCAGTAAGTCAGAAATTCATTCAAAATATAAAATAGGAAAGCACTGACTTCATGTGAACCTGAATTTACTACCTCATCAAGGACTTGCAACACTACAGATGACTGCTGCAGCAAAATAGAAGACAAAAGTTTTTCATCTTTTCAGCAGAACTATTCTATAGAGGA
>VWZD01008766.1:53643-86437 GCA_013396695.1 Sakesphorus luctuosus
TCTACTAGAAATTACCAGGAAAGTTGTAGGTGGTAGCAATACTTGATTCAACTGAAGTGGATTTCAGCATATATTCAAGTTCAGGTCTACAGTTAGATTAACAAGATTTTTAGCATTGCACCATTGAACTCTCTTCATAGTCCAGCAGTTGTTTCATCTACCCTTGAATATGCAGCACTTCTGTCAGTGAATACTGATTTTTTTCAATTTGTCTACACTAGACCATAATAACAGAAGATCCTAAGATCAGCCAGAGTATCTACAGAGCACCAAATTATCCAAAGGAGTAAAGGTAATGCAACAATTTGATTCCTTCATATGTAGTCAACTGCATGGGCTTGAGCAGCTTAAAAACTCTTCCAAAATGCATTCAATGATAGAACAAACACTTGCTTCTACTGCCTAGGCAGTTATTTTGCATATGGTTACTTATTATTTTGCTGATCCGGTGACTGTTAAAGTGATGAGGTAGTTTAAAGTTAGGGAACCTCTGACAGTGCTTCCAGTCAGATTACTAGTAGAAGCTGCCTGTGCACCCAAGAAAACTCCATGTTAATGGGAATCCCCAGAGACTCTGCTCATGGCTCTCTTCTCATCTCCCATCTCATTTTCAAATCTGCAGAGTAGTGATCATCAAGTCAAGCTGTTTCATACGTCTGAAGTCTTTGTGTGTATCAGTAAAATGGAGAAGTTTGCTATTGTTGACTAAGATTCAATCGGTGAAATTTTGGACTGACAGCAATACATGAAAACTTCAACACTTCTTCTTCAGCTATCAGAAGGGAATGACATTACATTTGGGAAAAAAAAAAACAACACCCCAAACAAAGCCAAAAACAAACAAAAAGTATTCAACAGGTTACTTTTTTTTTCTTGGGAAGAGACTTAAAGAACTGTTTTGAATGTTCAGATAAAGCTATTGCATATTCCTATAATATTGTATATCATAGTTCATTTTTCTAATGGAAACATACCTTGCATCCATGGTTGGGGTTCTGTGATGCATATATAATGCAAATCATCAGTTCACATAAAATATTTCTGGCCCTGTACCTCTAGCTAAACCATAAGTGAAGTATTTAGAGACACATTTCCATGACTGAAATCTCCTGCACACAGAGGAATACAAGAAAAAAAAAATGACATGTTAAGTTCGGCTTGCAGGAAAGTGTGTCTCCCATTGAAATGCTTTTCAGATGTATTTTATATCCTAATATGCCTTACTTGAATATTTATAGGTTAATCTCCATCTAAGAGTCAGCTACTTGTATGAACTTATATTTCTCTTGTATTTTGATTTTCATTCATTTATTTGTACTAATGTCTGGAAGTGCTCTGTGACATTTTTTGTCAGTGTTAAGCAGTTTGTTTTATCTAAAGAGAGCACAATGAACCTCATTGAAAAGGGTTTTAGACTTAAGTTTTGTCCTTGACAGTACATGTAGAATTCTCATCAGCTAAAGGCATCAGTTGATTCCTTAACTGTATACAGCACAAAAGTGATTGAAAGACCATATCGTTTTCAAGAAATGCATGTAATCCTGTTGTCACAATTCTTTCTGCTTCCTGTATTTCCACCTTACATCTTGTCAACATAGCTTGTCTATTCATGGTTAGAATTAGACCCTGAGGCATTCTGGTAAGCAAAGTATATTGAAGGAAACTTTTTTATTGTATCCCTTTGAATATGATATTATTCTCATTAATCAAATTTTTGTTTGAGAAAGTGGCTTATTCTTCTTTTTTCTATTAACTCTTAAATAAAAATGGCATTTAGTATATATATATTGTAGATAGATTCTTAATATTTATTGGGCTACATTTTTTTTCTTGAAACCTAAATTTTCACAATTAGCTTTTCCAATAAAAATAATTGTTGATTTAAAGATTTTTTAAAAAGGGCTTTTTATCATAAATCATCATGAAATTATTCTGCCTTGGAAAAAACAAAAACTAGGTGTTGTGAAGCTTTCATGCTATTTCTGCTGATGTCTCTGATCTGGATTTTACAAATAATAAGCAATTTAGAGCAAAATTTATATAAGTGGTCTATAAATTTACAAAACAATGAAAACTGATTTGAAAATAAAGCTGCCTTCCATCAAGCCTGATATGAAAAAATATTCCAAGAATTCAGTGGTTGGAAGAGACCTGTAGATGGCATAAAAACACTGAGAAGGATTAAAGCTACTGCTCTAGAAGCTAGGAAGAAGTTATTTACTTATGGTGCTTGGAGATATAATTGAAGCTAAGAATGAAAAAAGTCATTCAGAGTGTTTCTGCCTTCTAGCACAACTAGAAAATAATGTCACATGTATGGAGCAGAGAGGTAGTTCTATGCAAGAGAATATTCAACATACAAAAAATCCTGTGAAAAGTTCTGTACATATTAAAATAAACATAACCACTATGCACAAAAATGTAAGCTTTTTTTTTTTTTTTTNAAGCATAACAGAAGTAGAGCTCCTTTCCTACGAATTACATAAAGAAGCCACAAACCCCAGCCTATCTGATATCTATCTGGTCCTACATGCTCTGAAAGCCACTAGGCATTTGCATTTCTAATACTACAGTTATAATGCAGTTTGAAGTCTGCTCAAGCACGTACTTATTTCCAAATTGACTGCTGAGTCCATGAAAAGGAGCCAGAGAGCACTGAATTCTAGGTCATTCACATGTCGGGGATTTTTACAGTAAGGCTGCTAAGTTTGAAGCATCGGTAAACTTATTTCAAGGCAAAATTGACTAGTGGATTAGTCAAGACACAATATGAAAAATTAAAATTTCTGATGCAATTTTCAGTGGGCAAGCAGGCAGAAAACAATCTAGGAGATTAAATGCCATCTGGTTCTGTGAAACCCTTCAGTCCTTTCAAAGAAGATTTTTTTGCTTGAAATACTGCTTTACTACAAATTTCTCAAACAGGTCTATCTTCTAAACCTCCCAGCTTTATTTATTCAGTGATTGAATTAGTTTCAAAATTATAGCAAATACATATTGCATATATAAATTCAACGAATTCCCCCTCTGATAAAATCCAGTACTCAGTCTTATACAATGTCTTTTGTTTTCTTTCGTTTCACCTTTGCTAGCAGCAGGAATGCAAAAACAAGCTGAGCAAGACTGACAGTGCTACAGAAAATCTTTCAGGCTTTTTGAGGTGTACAGATGGTGATCAGGATGATGAGAGTCTATATAAAACGGATTGAGCATCTCAGTTCATTGACAGTAACTCTATCATCAAAAGTGGATCTTTAGAACTCTCCTGGAAGCATGTGATTCATAAGGTAAGATTGACACAGGTTGTAAGTCTTTATCAGTGACTGTTCTATCTGCTTTCTGTGACTCACAAAAGCCTAGAAGATTTGAGATGAAAGAGGGAAGCTCAACAAGTCAGTAACTTTCTTCTGCTCCAGTGCAGGATCAGATTTATCTCAAAAGTGCTTGTAAGATATTTGTCTAACATCTCTATAATAACATCTAGAAGAGATTCCCAGTCCCTTACCAATCTGTTACAGTGCTTGTCTGTCTTTACTATTAAAAAGCTATTACTAATGTCAGGTTTGAATCTTTTTTGTTGCAGTTTAAGACCATCATGACTTTTCCCAGAGGATGTGAGGAAGAGTTTATTGTCTTACTTTTTTCAGTAATGTTTTGTTGTTGAAAGCTCTTACTTGGTCCAGTCCCTTATCTCCTTCCCTTTAGCCTAACCACACAGCCATTGCAAACTTCTATAATATTGCATGTTATATAGTTACTACTATTGTGCACATTTATAAGAGACAGAATCTCCTCAATTACTAATTATAAGAGAACAGCAATCAAAATGGTTTTAGCAGATTTTAAGAGTAAACTAAATGGCTAAAATCTCTAATTATTGGAGGATCTTAGTTTACAATACCACAGCTACAAAATTATACAAGCGGACTAATTTTTGAGGTCATGTCTAGGCAGACAGCTGGAAACATCTGTGCATCTGCTCTGCTTATGCTCAGAGGTGGCTGGAAGCTGTTCAACCATACTGCTATGGCTCGTGATCTGGAGCTCTGACTCAGCACAGCATGCTGCCTTTATTGCATTGCTTTGGGTTACAAACAGCTTGCATCAGCTTGTCTTGGAGCAGGAATAGCAGAGCTGCACAGCCATCTGCAACTGTGTGTAAAGATATATAGAGATGTTTTGGGGCTATATTGACATCTTTATGAGCTGCAGTCAGTGGAATGAACTTCAGTCTTCCCTGGAGCCACAAGATGCTGTTTTAATGCAAATATCCAAGCGTACGTAAGATACTATAATACAAATAGCCATACACGTACTCCTAGGTAGCCTATGCACAAGTACATACTCTTAGATGGGTTCTACTTGCACCTCGTATATGATACAGCTATACGTACAGTAATGTACCCATAATGAAGCCAAGGTTAGAGGGAGACACTTGAGTCAACTCTATTTTACCTTCAGGGTATACATTTTCAGACAGTGTCATAGAAATGACTCATTAATGTAAATCAACAGGGCATTAGGACTCTAATATGATGAAAGGAAAAGCCACTTAAAACCCCCCCTAAGTCTGAAGTCATTGTCCTTTATTTTGCTGTTAGTGAGAATCACTGCAGAGGAAAATGAAAAACATAAATATTTCACTTTTAAAAAAAGCTTGTGATACTTTAAATGCATTCATTGTATAACTTATAATATTTTATGATTAATAACCTCTAATGTTCAAGGAACTAATGTGGCACATTATAGGAAGATAGGATATCTATTAAATTCAGTTAAACAGTAGCCTGAAATCCAAAAATTTTGGAAGAGCAGTGCAGCATATATAATTGGTGGATTGATGCTGTCTGGTTGCCAGCTGCCCACCAAAGTAAGTCTATCACTCCTCTCCACAGCTGGACAGGAGAGAGAAAATACAACAAAAGCTTCATGAACTGAGATAAAGAGAGATCATTAATTAATTACTGTCACAGACAAAACAGAGTTGACTCGGGGAAATTAATGTAATTTATTACCAATCAAAATCCGAGCAAAATAATGAGAAGCAAAGAAAAATCTTAAAAACACCTTTCCCCCATCCCTCCCTCCTTTACAGGGTCTAACTCTTTTTGGTTCTGTATCCCCGCTGTGGTTTCCACCCCCCATGTTCATTCCCTTCCCATGTATTCCCCCTGTGGCTTGACCCCAATGAGTATAAGTGTTTCCCCATTGGCTGTCTGGCTGTCAGTTGTCCACACTGCTCTTGCCCTTGCCCAATCACACCCAAGTTCCAAATCCTTCCACCCAGACTTCCTTCCTCTTTCTAAGACTGTTGTTATTGGATGTTTAATAGTTGCCGACTCACTCTCATCTAATCCCCTCAAAGTTCCCACCCAGTTATGAGTACCTTCCCTAACTGATGCTTTATAAGTCTCCTCCTTCTTTACTAAAGGGCTTCTTTGATCACCCTCTCATGGAGTGCGGAGTGTGTGCCTGGGACCTGCCCCCTCTTGATCAGTGACCGTTACTTCATGTCTGCAGAGTTGTTCCTCTCACATATTCTCATTCCTCTTTTCTCTGATAACAATTACATCTGTGCAATAGCTTTTTATTCCTTCTTAAATGTGTTATCACAGAGAGGCTACTACCTTCTCTGATTGGCTTGGCATTGGCCAGTGGTTGGTCTGTCCTGCAGTCACAGCTGGCATTGCCTCTGTCGGGCATTGGGAAGCTTCTATCTGCTTCTCACAGAAGCCACTCCTGTAGCTCCTCCCACAACCAAATTCTGGCCATGCAAACCCAAAACAGATACAAATAAAGAGCTTGTCAAAACTTGGCAATATTCATGGGTTCCATCACCTCCTATGTAGTTAGACATGTTCTCTCTATCTGTAAATGTGATGCAGTTTCACGAGGAGAAGCATCTTCAGAAAACATAATTATCCTGTTTCTCAGTCTTCTGACACCAGATGGCAGTATAATATACAACCATTATATTCACCTCAATTATTTTTTATTTAAATGGAAGAAAATCTTCATTTGTCAGTTTTGTTACTGTAGCTAAGTGATTAAAAGGCTTACTAACCCTCTTGCTCAATTTCAGTCTTCCAAGCAAGCAGGCTGTCATAGAACAAGAGGCTACTTTAGTCTTTTTGTAAGTACAGTTCAGCATTAGCATCAGTTCTGTTCATCACTTTTAGTTTCACTAGCCTTTATCTAAAAACACTTGCTCACTGAACAAGAAGCGGGAAGATGTCATAATTCGAAGCTATGCATCTAGTGCACTTGCTGTGGAACCACAATTCACAGCCATAAGGAGCCATAACCTTGAAGTTAGTTGTGATTCTCACTCACTGCCTTCCAGTTCTTGTGTTGGTCTGCTCATAGCTTTAAAGCATTGTAGAAGGATCTGCCCTGGTCACTAAGCAAACAAAGCAGCACAGACCTCTAAATCTGAGTAAAGGTAATACTAATATTTTCTTTAGTACTCTCTGATTATTTTACATCTCTAGCAGATGCTCAAAACAATATCACTTTCTTCAGCATATCTTTCAGATTCTTCGCTGCTCCGTTGCTACCCACTCTTCATGAAACAGCAGGAAAGTTTACATAAAAACAGTATTGTGCAGCACAAAAGGACCACAAAGAATTTCTGAATATTAACAGCAACATTTAAATTATATTTCCTTAATGGTACCAGTGAATTATATAAGGAGCCATTGCTTTATAGACCATTGGCTGAAAGATTGTCCCTATATATTATATAAAAATGCAGTTTCTTCCAAAAGACAATGTAATAATCCTGGGAGATCAGAATCATGTTGACATATAACTCTAAGACTGCTGAAATAAAACTCAGATAAATAACAGAATTTTAGAATCATTTAAGTTGAAAAGACTCTTAAAATCATTGATTCCAAGAATCAACCCAGCACTGCCAAGTCCACCACTAAACTATCTCCCTAAGTGCTAGGTCTATACATCTTCTAAACACCTCCAGAGATGATGGCTTCACCACATCCAAGGGCAGCCTGTTCCAGTCGTTGAAATGGGACTTTCAAAGAATACTGCCAATCTATGAATGGCTCTAAGGATAGCAGCAGCGTTTTCAAAAAGAAATTATGTTTTCAGCTACAAAAGAAGCCTTTAAGAAGAGTCAGAAAATCTATGTTGCAAAGGAGAACTAAAAAGATGTAAATAGCTTCCAGTTTTGTGTGAGGTAGGCTGCAGTTTGCAAAGTTCTGATGATGCCATAAGAAGAACTTAAGGGCTTCTACTGCCTAAACAGAGCTTTGTGAAGGTCCAATATGTAGTTTACCTTCTTGTGTATGGCCAAGCTTTGAATATGCTTCTAAGAATAAGTTCTCTGGGGTGTAAAAAAAAAATAAATTTAGAGGAGCTTTTCAAAATGCCATTTATTTCTGAGCTATAAACCACTGATTTTAGGTTTGAAAACCTAATTTTAAATTATTCTGGTATAAATAATCTCTTAATAATTGCAGACAATTACAGGAAATAAATACAAAATTTCTTTAGAAAACAGGTGCCCATAGAGGAGAAGATATATAACCTGTCTGGTTTTTGTTGTGGAATTTTGGTGCTATTTTTTTTCTGTTTCCAGTTTGCTCCAATGGAGCTTACAGATTCTCCCCAAACCAAGTTTCTCAAATACCCGATGTTTTAAATCCAAAGCAGGAGTGCATGTGTGTTGACATGATTTATATCTCCGTGAAATATGTGGGCAGCAGAGGGGAAAAGAAGATGCAACAGAAAAAAAAAAATCACCTCCTACTGCCACTCCATAGAAACGTAAGTCGTACTCTTTTCTGTGTCTTTCCAGTTATGAATAAATTTAAAATAATATTTCTTTCTCTAAGACATATGAGAAATATCAATGTACCTCCACTAAATTTGTACTCATTTCTTATACTGAATGTTTCCTCCTCATGACAATACACTGTTCTACATCACTTTGTAACTGTACGTACAGAGCTGGGAAAGAAACAAAAAGTCTATTCATCTTTATTCAGGCACAGTCTTGTCTAAAATCCAGTCCCTCATGAAATTTCTGCATAAGGAGCTATAAATTAATTTCAACCTTTTCATAACACAAGAACAGAGCATGAATGTTTGAATGCCAGAGGAACTGAGGTTTTGAGTAGTTCCTGTAGTAGTTCCTGAAGACCTTTATAATAGTGATTTATAAAAATAAAATTTAACAAAAGTTTCTAAGTCCATATTACTACTAGTATTTTTCTGACTTGGGGAAGAAGACTTAAAAAATAAATAATATTTTAAAAAAATTACAAGCCCTCTTACCCCCTCCCCCGCCCCCGCAAAAAAACCCAAACCAAAATCCTAAATTCCTAAGTACTTGAAAAAACTTATGTAACAGAACATTTTACATGTAAGAAATCCTTTAGCATGATGTTCAAAATACCTTCCCTCCCATCCTATTTATATGTATCTATTAGACCATATATTTTAACAGTGCAAGAGGAGCTGCTATGTGTTAGATCAAATTTGATTTTAGGTAGGCTGAAATCATATGTAATATATACTATATAATTGCATATATTATATATAGTATGCAATATAATAATGTAATATAACATATATAAATAATAAACTTCTGTTAGTGTGACTATCCCTTACTTAGTGATATGCCAGTGTTTGGTATGTTAGTCCTATCAGAAGTCAGAGATTTTCTTCACAGTAGACACTGTGAAAAGAAAAGACACTGCTTTTGCATGGCTTGCACTGGTGGCTCCTGCTCATGGGCTACACTTGGCCTTGCTCTTGTTGAACCCAGTGATGTTTCTGCAGGCCCATTTCTCCAGTCTGTCTACGTCCCTCTGGCTAGCTGCACTGTCCTTGAGAGTACATGCCACAGTCGACATGCCGCAGTCTGGAGTTACCTGCCAACTTCCATTGGTCTTCTGAAAAATAATGTTAAACAGGACCAGTCTTAGGACAGACTTACATGGTACTCTGCTTGGGACAAGGCTCCTGTTAGAATGCAGCTAAGTATGCCCCTCTGAGACTTATCATCCGCCCTTTTTTTCACTTGTCACTATCACTTTAATGGGGATGGGATACAGTGACAGATGAAGTCAAAAACGTGGTTGAAGTCCAAGTAAAAGATGGCCATCATTTCCTTTGACCCAAAAATTTTATCATTTCATCACAGAAGGTAATCAGACTGGTCAGGCACAATTTACCCCTCAGTAAATTCAAGGTGTTTGTTTCAATTATCCTCTTCTGCCTACTCACAGAAATGAGCTTCATGAGGACTTGTTCCAGCACCAAAGTCAAACAACCAGCCTGTAGTTCCATGGACTGATTGTTTAGTCTGTTTTGAAGATGGATTGATTTACCTTCCTCCAGTTGTTGGCACCTTCTGAACTCCACAACCTTTTCAAAGGCAATAGCAAGCAGCTTTAGAAATATATAGGACATCTCTGTCGGCACTTTGGACAAAGCCTGTTAGATCCCAAGGACTCGTGGGAGTCAAATCCTTGCAGTTAATCCCTGTGACTCAATTATCACCTGCTACTGGTAGTTCTTATCCTCCCTGAACCAAGGCTCATGCTCAGAGGCTTGAGAGACCTTGTTGGTGAAGATGCAAAGAAGACATCTGGTACCTCAGTGTTACCTGTGTCTGCTGTCACCAAGTTATCCACAACATTCAGCAATGGTCCTGCATTTTCATTGCTCAGCCTGTCTTTAACACAAATATGCAGTATGTAAGGTATACAAGGTAAGACTTTGGGGTGTGGGGGCTGTAGAGGAGGGGTTCTTTGGAGGGAAAAGAAGGGTACATTCCTTGTTTGCCTGCTTTTTAATCAATTTTTTAACTTTTTCTCACTAAGCTATATCTTGAGGACTTACATTCTCTTCTAATAACAAAGGCTACCTGCTTCTCCCATTTGCTAAACAAAGGAAATGAAGAGTTTAAAAAAAATAAAAACATAAAATTTGAACTCAAACAAAAACAGAAGAAAGAAAAGATACAAGAAAGAAAATATATGTAGACTACATAACAAAAGGAGAAAGAAGGAGCAGAAGAGTGAACACATGTCAACCTATTTTACAAGAGCATAATGGGAGAAGATCATAGAGCTGCAGTCATCCACCAGTCTTTGATAAAAGAAGAGACTAGAAAAAAATGGAGAGGTCAAGAAATGACTGATGGTAAGGCACAATCACTTCAGTCAACCTGAGTCTAATAATGCTGTCCCACCGTGCTGTTGGAAAATGGCTAACAAGTGCAGTGCCTGTCAATCTTTCCACTGGCTCAGGGGTTTGAGTCTTTTTTCTTTTTTCAAAATGTAAAGATAAAGAGCCACAGAAGAGACATAAAATAAAAATGAGCAACAACCAGGGCTGCATATTATCAATTGATAAAAAGACAAACGTTCTAAAAAGGAAACAATGGCAGAAAACTACAGTAACATTAAGAACAAATTGCAGGAAAAAGGAATACAGACTAAAAGTAATGAAAATCAACACTCCTCTTAGTACATGCAGATATCTCAACTTTAGGATTAACAATTTATTTAATCAAAGCTTTTGCAATCAACATTTAATAGACACCTAGGCACATGTATATATAGATGTACAAAATTACCTTGCAATCCCTCAATTCTAGACTCTTAAGGTGAAAGGTACTTCCCAATGGCTCTGTCATCAAAACATCAACTTGTAGAAGCAGACATAGATTTGGTGCTGCTCTGGGAGATGATTACTCCATACTTTTTCATCTATCTGTCCCTATTATCATACAGAAGATGGGCTATTTCTCCCAGGTCTTTGATGAAATATGTGACTGTATGGTAGAGCAATCCTGGCAGCAATAAATGATCAACTTAGGAAAATTCATGAATATTGAAAGGAATATAGGTATTCTGATAAACTGGGAATGTGAATCTGTGTCCACGTTAGCTAGAATATATTGACAGTGAAGCTCAAAACAGATGTATTATCTCAGATAATATGGTTCATTATATGCCATGAAAAGAGGAGAAACTAGGCAAATCTTTGGCATAATGACATTCGCATATAACTTTCCAAACAGAATAAAATGAGAGTAGTCAATGCATGTAAAAAAGAAAGGAAGTAAGATTGTTTTTTTAAAAAAAATATTAATATCTAAATGCTACATCATCCTTCTCATTCTGGATGAAAGTGTGGATGTAGTCTTAATAAGTAAATCCTTCATTTTAGAACAGACATTTTATTCAGGATTTGTTTTTCTCTATAATCCTCCTGTTGTACACTTACTCAAGAAGAACCATTTATCTTTGTATTTATAATGACCTGCCTTAATGGCAGAGTTGATTCAAACATAAAATTCGAGTAGTTCTAGTTGATGAAAATATTAACATGACACTGAGGATATGAAATCCAATAAGAGTGACCAATTCACAAGGTGATTTATTTTAAACCTTTTTGTTTTACTTTACAATGACATGTATGAAATGAATTACACAGATTTTTAAAATATGAACTTAACATTTGTGGATATTTCTTAGCCAGTACTGTTTATTAAAAGGCTCTTTTGCGTGAAGTTAAGAATTAATTAAATCTTTAACTGCTTGCTAACAGAATGGTTGTTCTTGCAGCCTTACACTGTATTAGTCAAAACTTGGTTTAAGGCAAGCAGTTAGAGTATTTTTTGAAATATCATGCAAAGGGAAAAAAGCAAAAATCTCCAAGAGCTAGCAGTGTTAATAATCTCCACCAAAGCTGTGGTGATCACTACAAAGCTTTCTCATGTTCCAAGGCTATTTTACCTGCCATCTTCAAACCAGAGAAACATGTTTTACCCCTAAGTATTGAAGCAGATCATCCAAAACTTACCAAAGGAATTACCTTATTCATATTTTTTTTTTCTTTGAGAAGAAGATGAGAGAGGGAATAAACAACATTATAGAGAGGTATATGTGTCAATTTCTTTAAAAAAATAACATTCCCAGAGAACGTGAATGTGGCAGAAAGCAAAGAAAGATAGTAAGATGAGCTGCCTATCAGACTGAATCTTTTTTCATAATAACTCCAAATTTGAGTAAATTAATCCCCCAAATTTCCTGGCTTTTTCTTCATTTGCATAGACATCATAAACTGCTTGCTTGATTTGTTGCCATCACCAAGCAAATGCTTTTTGAGCCTTATATAACCTATGTCACAGTAGTATTATTATTAGTAGCTATTAAAGAAGGCATATTTTCTGTGAGTCTTTAATGGAGAAAAAGCACCTCTAATTAGCTAAAGTATATTTAAAATCATAGGCACACCTTTGTTCATTTCTAAATAGCAGTTGGCTCTCTGTGCACTGCAGGTGCCATCTCAGCTCAGAGCTGCCTCTCACAAGCTGTCAGGAACATGCTCATGAGCCAAACAAAGTAAGTTGCCAACTTGGCACTCAGAAGACAAGTGTGACTCTCTGTTCTCTATGTTTCTCACAGTGACAGTTGCGTGCTGTTGTAATCACAGGGGTCTGGCATGAGAGGAAAACAACACTCTGGCTGCTAGAGGCCAAAATGCTTTGTGCAAACTAACACTGACACCAGTTGTCAAAAAAAAAAAGATTTTTCCCTCAGTCCAGGTAGAAGCCAAGTGTGTATACGAATTCATTTTTTTTATTAGTCAGTCCTGTACTATGCCATGGAATCTAGGCCTTTATACAATTCAAATGCTATAATTTTCTTTCTAGGTTATACCAGGCATTTCTTGAATCAGTATTAAGAGCCGATATAAAAAATTAATAATTGCAATGATAATAACTAATATAATAATGAAAATAATAAGAATGAAAAGGAAAATTTTAGGCACCTTTAACTGGACCTTCAATAAGCTAGTGCTGATTCAGTAATATATACACCAGTCTTTGGGCAATGCAGAGCACCAGTAGAGATGAATTATATAGTCTGCCTACAAGGATTCACTTCCTTTGCATCCATTCTATTTTATGTAACCCAGTGAAATTTTGTTATTGGTTTTGACAGGATTAAAATGAGATAAAATCCAGAATTTTTTGTACATTCTTATGGTAGGAAAAGGTTATGAGTTTTTTCCTGTTTTGAGGACCAAGGAGTGAGACCATTAAAACAAAAAAAATTCTCGGACTTCAAGTCTGGCCTAGTACTCTTTCCTCTAGAACCAGGTACTTTAGGAACACATATTTTTTATATTCACAACTATGACTCCACTTAAATGTCTAACTTTGAAGACACCCGCAGATGGTCTGCTCACGTAAATGTTGACCTTACTTCATACTTCAGGTCCAAGGACTCAATTTTCCCACCTCGATCCTAAGTCCTAATTTCCTATGAAGTATGATAGAATCATGAATTTAGGTTGTCACAAATTAATAATTCTTCACACAATAGATGTGTGTTATGCTGTGAAAGCCTTAGAGATCACAATTGCCTCAAACACTGTTAAAATCACCAAACGACTTTGCCCACTGTGGCAAACTGCATTAAGAAGTAACTGCTCACACATGATTACAAAACTGCCCTCTTCCCCCCCACCCCCACCCCGAATATGCTTTCCTGAATTCCTGAAATTTGAAGAGTAATTTAAGACATCTGACAAGAACACGAGATAAAATAAAGGTGATACTACTGTCCGATTATCCATTACTAGAAAGAGGTAAACAAACTGGGGGAGTACTGACTATGAACACAAAGAAAGGCAATTCAGCAACTGTGCAGATAATCAGTTCTGACGGTGCCTGACTGGGGAAAACCATATGAGAAACCCCCTTACTCAAAGAAAGAGAAAGCCTGAGCATTGAAAACAAGAGAATCATGTAGCCAATAAGCATTGATTCCTTTGTTTGCTGAAATGAATAAATGGTGAGAAGTTTTGATTGATCTGGAGACCCTCTCCACTGAGACCAGGGTGAAGAAGGACTGACAGGATGCCACTGGATCCATAGAGTAGTGACTCTCTTCCTACTTAATCTGTCTCTCTCTCACTCTCTTTCTTTCCACTCGCCAACCACTTCCTCTATTTCTTTTTATCTCTCTACCCCACATTTTACTGTTAAATAAAATCCATACTATTGACATCAGCATATGGTCTTGTTTGCACCTGAATTTGGGTAGAGGCATCTCAGTAACTGGATCACAACATATGCTCAAAAGTAATTCAAGATGCATCGCAACAAAAGCCACGATTCCTTTGATGAGAGGAGACTTAAAGCAACTTGATTTTATGGAGAACAATTAATGATTTGATGGATTGAGCAGGTTAGAGACATGAGTGATCTCAGCTATCTAGTCTTGTGACAGGACATTCACCAGGGAATTGAGTTGTGGTCTTTGCTCTAATATATTTTCAGTTACTTTACGTTAAACAACCCTTGGCTAATATATATTAGTCAGTCAAGCAAGATATGTACACTTTCTAACAAGTGTTTTAATAATTAGGTTTCAAAATTATGATCTTCTTCATAATTATTTGTCCAGACTGATGACCTTAAATCATTTCAAGTAGGCTGTATCTGGACAATGGCATGCCAGCAGTTTCGAAGAGTCAAAGTTTTGGTCTCCTTCCATATTATCTATCTGCTAGCCAGCAGGACTCCTACTTATGACAAAAGCTACTTCATATTTGGGAAACACGTCATTCTCATATGTGACAAGGCTTCAGCAGCACAATGGTCAGTTGCTCTACTGTCTTTCTGGCAGTCCACACCTCTGTGTATAGTATTTACACCCATACTCACGCATACTCTACATAACAGACACTCAAGTAACTGCCCAATACGGTCTGCTATAATGAGGTTACCTTTCCCCAGAGTTTGTCACATTACTATGAATTAGCTTAGGCAAGATGAAAGGATTGTAGATGATGTGTGCTTGTAAAACAGTTACATTAATGCAGTAACAGTTAAACATATGTGATTAAGATTTTTGTTTAAAATTTAACTCATTTAGCCTATCTCTAAGTTTGTGAGTCTATACTACCAGCTCTAGAAGTCATACCAAGATGTAATGTCGTGAACAGTTCTAAATATTCCCTGCTCTCATAGTGAAAGAAGACTACCTCACAGAGCCATTTTCTGTGATAAGCCCCTGTCTTATCATCAAAACCCAATGACATACTGTAACTCACTTGTCCTTCACAAGAGGTAGAGAAAAGCAGCCCTTTCACTGGGCAGTGGTGCAACACATGGCAGAGGTGCAACACATGGCAGCGGTGCAACACATGGCAGCGTGGGGGTTTTTTTTCCTCTCCTCTACTACTCAAGAATTCTTAAGATTCAATTTTATTATCTTAATTAGATTCATCCCTGTGTCTGGTCTGAGGCTGTTTCCCTACGCACACGAGTCACATAAAACATAATAGTATAACTTTGCAAATTAGATGTCATGACAGATATTGATTTACAGGGTTCTTCAAGATTTTTTTGTGTTTAGCTTCTGGGAAACTTAACATGACTTAAAAAAAACCCAAACCCCTGATGTGAGAAATGTTGACTGTTTTGCTAGATCTAAGAAAATATCTCTGGGCCAGAAGGTGTTTTCAACAGAAAGAAGAAAAGGTGTTATCACCTTTTCATTGAGGTTAAATTTTCTGTAGGAATAACAGCAAAACGTGTTTATTCCATGTTTACTCAGGGGATGATAGTAAGTAGTTATGCACTTATCATAATAAGATGTCCAAATATGCAAACTATTTACTAAAAACAGTCCAAGTGACAGTATTGCAAGTAAACACGTATTTCCTTTAGAAAACAATATAACAATCAAACTTCAAGTGTCAGTTCCAGGAGAAGATGTAGGTTCTGATTCCCAAGAGGACAGAAGCCTTCCTAAGGCTAGGAGTAAGCACTACATGGCAGGAAAGAATCAATTGAAGACATATAAGTTTCCATAAGATTTATAATTGACTATGTCCCTCAATCATAGCTCTTGCACTCATACATCCCACTGCAAGATCTCACAAAGAGTATGCAGTACCTCTGTCACAACTATGGTAAAAGGAGCCCTCAACTTAGAAGCTGCTGCAAAAGTTATAATGCTGAAGTTCTTTTGTGATTTTATCTATACATAGTTGGTGCCATGAGAAATCAAAACCAGAGATCATAATCTATTTATTGGACTTTTGAGATAAATCCTCCAGGAGCCCTTACTTCTTTGATTAATTAAAAGGGGTTGGGGGGGGGGAACAGAAGAAAAGAAAGAAGGAAGTAGGAAAAAAGGAGAACAAGAAGGCAGGAGGAAGGCAAGAAGGCAAGAAGGGTAGCAAATATTAAAGGGACTCAGATCAAGTAGCAGAGGAACAAATTTACTCTATGCCAAGACATGATACAATTTCTTTCATGATTACTTCATCTCTCAATGCCATCAAGAGTTCATTTTCATGCCAAAGTAAGAAAAACTCAACCCACTCAAGAATGACTGCACAGAAGGACACAGATCTGTTATATCCAAAATCTGATATTTTTTTACGCATTCAACTCTCCTGCTTTACAGTGATTTGGATAAAATGATGACTGATTCTGACAGCAGCTCTTTTATCCAAATTGTAGTCAGTGACCTGAATGGGCGATTCTCAACCCTGCTGAGCTGGAGAGCTCTAATCACTAAGTTGCCAAAATCTGGAGCTGATTTCACTCATGACAATTCTCTTTTCATATACACTGCTGCTAGAATCTGAGTTAAGTTTAAAGGTAATATTTGTATAATGTTAGTATACCTAGGTTAAAAATTTATACTGTAAAATTGCAAGTGTCATTGTATTATTGTGATTTCCTTTAACGTAAACAGGATAAAGTGGTTGCTGATCCGTAAGATATGCAAAAGTTTTTGTGAGATCACTGCTTCCCCCACGCAATGGCCTGTATCAGCAAAGCATTGTAGGGAATGCAGAGGAGGTTGGTTATTTAGGGGTTTAACCTCTGGTGATGAGGAAAAGTTATTTTTATTTCATATCTGAAACTCAGAAATTTCATATTTATGCTACCTGTTGTTACATGTATGATTTGATCAAGAATTGCAAGACAGATTTTGTGTTGCTTGTATAGTGGATAGAGTTTAAAAAATATGACTAAAACTGGTCATGAGGTCCCAGACCGGTCACAAAGTTCAACTGTGCCACCTCTCTCTTCCTTATAGTATAGCAAAAGATAGAACAATTTCAAATATGTATTTCATTAGAACCTCAAGTCATATAAACTGCATCTTTCCAAAGAAAATATATCACTACTGAGTGGGCAAAATTGGAAAATAATATAATTGAAAACCAGTTCTTCTGTGCTTCTTTTAGGAGTAGAGTTTTCTGCCAGTCCTTCTTTGCAAGTTCCATATTTGTTATAATTCCAGTGACTCCTGTAAAGCAGGGAAAGCTGTTTTTTCTTACATCTCAGGCTTGGCTTGAGATCAGTGTTTACAGCAATCAAGCAACACTGCAAAGTAAACAAACCACTATTCTCTACCATTTTGTACAATATGAAACGATAAAGCCATATTTCTAAGAATATATCCTTTCTTGTCATTTCTGAAAACAACATTATCATATACTAGACTACATCAAAAGAAGCGTGGACAGGAGATTGAGAGAAGTGATGCTGCCCCTGTACTCTGCTCTGGTGAGACACCACCTGGAGTTTTGCATCCAGCTCTGGGGTCCCCAACACAGGAAGGACATTGATCTGTTGGAGCAAGTCCAGAGGAGGGCCATCAGTTTGATCAGAGGTATGGAGCACCTGCCCTATGAAGAAAGGCTCAGAGCATTGTCTTTGTTCAGCCTGGAAAAGAGAAGGCTTTTCAATGACCTTATTGCAGCCTTCCAGTATCTGAAGGGAGACTACAAGAAAGATGGAGAGAAAATAGGAAAAAAATCTTTGCTGTGAGGGTGGTGAGGCACTAGAATAAATTGCCCAGAGAAGCTGTGGATACTCCATCCCTGAAAGTGTTCAAGACCAAGTTAAATGGAGCTCTGAGCAACCTGACCTAATGGAATTTGTCCCTGCTCAAGGCAAGGTGGGTTGGAACTAGACAGTCCCTTCTAACTCAAAGTATTCTATGATTCATTCTGTGATTATCCATGACATGAAAAAGCCATTTATGTAACAATTCTAGAGGAAAGGATGTAGCTGAAAGTGCTGTAACCTCTGAAGTATGGCTGTAGTAAGCCCTATACTAAAAGTAATATTTGCACTTCAATGGATTCAAAACTTATGAAATTACTTCTTTTTTTTTAAGCATTAAACAATAAAAAAACAGGTGGTTAAATCTTTTAGCATTTTAGCTTGCAAAGTTAATAGTTCCATCCTCTTCCCATTAGTCATATGAAATCCCCCTTATGTTTTTAAATGTGAGCAGACATTCATGTGATTCTCAGACCTGAGGTTCTAAATGCAAAATGCAGTAAGAATTAGGCAGAAAAGGAAATTCTGCCCCTTCACCCATAGCTTGTTTTCTCTCTTTTAGCATTACAGGGGGAAAGGGACAGAACCAGGCCTGCCAGTGATAGGCAGTGGGATGATACATCAAAACTTGAGGCAATGAGTGCTACTGGGATTCCCTAATCTGCTCCATGAAGTGTCAGCTAAAATGAACTACACCTGAAATGTTTCTACACCAATGCATACAACAGGAAGAGCAAACAAGGGAGCTTGAGTTTTTGGCCCAGTCCCAGAGACTTGCCATTTTTGGCATAAATGAAACCTGGTGGGATGCCCTATTGGATGGTTATAGGCTCTTTGGGAGGGATAGGTAGAGCATATGAGGTCAAGGGTGTGGCATTGTAAAAAATGGAAAGGCTAGACTGTATGGACTTTGCAGTTGGCTATTGCACCATTGAGAGCCTCTAGGAAAGAATCAAGGGCAAACAAATAATGCAGAGGTCAACATGGAAGCCTGCTACAGCTGCTTAGCCAGGATTGTGGCAGTGATGAATTATTCTTTGAGGAACTAAGAGACACCTCTACATCACTGGCCGTTATCCTTATGGGGGACTTCCACTTGCCAGAAATTAACTGGGAGCATCACACAGCTGGTACAACCTGAGCTATAAGATTCCTAAAAAACCTGGATGACAACTTCATACCATGGTACTAAGGGAGCCAACAAGGAAGGATGGCCTACTTGATTTGTTACTTGTTAACAGAGAGGGTCTCATAAGGGAACTAGTGTTTGGTGGCCATCTTGGCAGCAGTGACCATGAAGTGATCAAGTTTAAAATCTCTGTTTAGAGCAGGAAAAGTGCCAGCAAAACTTCAACCATGAACATGAATAGAGCAGACTTCAGGCTGCTCACAGAACCAGTGGCTAAAGCCCCCTGGGAAAATGCTTTTGAGGGTGGTTGGGTCCATCAGGGCAGAAAGTACATAAAAGCAATAATAAATGTTGATAACTTACTTCTTTCACTATAGAGTTTTATTTCACATATACCTTCTGTGCATTTACCCTGATTTAAGAATTTACTATTTTAGGAATATTGACCTAACATCTAACAAGACATGCAAAACATGTGGCTATTTTCACCCTGAATTTAAATCAGCTTTGTATTTAATGGTAAAGAAACTATTTTTGTAATAATTTTTTTATATCGGTACTTGAGAGAAAATTATCCATGTAAAGGATGTTGACGTTTTGAAGATAGATCAATTTAAAACAATGCCATAGAACCAGGATAAAAAACAGTCCTTGTCTGCCTCCAGAATATGAAAATGGAACTTTGCCAAAACATATAATTAGGTCTTATTGCTAAGTTTAAGTATGGAATATTCACTGAGCAACTGAAATGGTTTAATACTAACTGACAAGAATAATAATAAAAAAAAAGCTAGTGGAGCAAAAACTAGCAGACGTCATTGTAGTTAATAATTATGTATTTAAACTATATAGAAAAAAATTGATTTAAAAAATATAGACACCTTTCCTTTTTGGTTAGCAATTTAAAAAAAAATATTTTCAAATAGCTTATAATGACCTATAGTTAATTCACCAGTTTAGTGTAAATGTCATTATTACTGATAAACATACAATTATGCAAAATATCCAATAAACTCTAACAGGTCTTGTGTTTCAGGGATGTGCACAGAAAAAAAATATATCCTGAAACATTTATGTCTTGTCTGAATTTCCCCTCAAATCAAAGAAGTAATTAAGGTCTGACATTGTTTAAGAAAAGAAGCTGCATTCAAGAGAAAGCCAGATTGCTGGAACTCTCTGAAAGAATGAATCAATCTTAGTAGATAACACTACCAGAAGGAGGTGTTCCACTCTTTCCTCCACCTCAGTTGTTTGCAGAATTTCAATTCTGCCATACTCCCTTTCTTCCAAAATGTCAAGTGGCCATATTGTCATAATAACAAGATGTGGAACATCTCTAGCTATTGTTCTATTGAGCTACCAAAACCTATTCACAAAGTAATCTGGACAAAAACTTTAGACTTATGAATTCCTTGCAATCTAGTAATTTCATTTCTTTGCGGGCTTTCTCCATGACCAACACAGAATTACTTTGCCTGTATTGATTGTAGAACAATACATGGGTGCATAGGTCTTAATATGTTAAAGAGTATGCAGTACTCATTATTTTTTGCGTTATGGACAAAGTGATAGTGTTTTCCTTTCTGGCTTTATTGACTCAAAAATTATTTTCCTGGTTCTGTCCAGGACAGAGTCAATTTTTGCAGTAGCCTGGAAAGGGCATGGCTGGGACCTGGAGGTTACTCTACATCACCTAATATATTGCTGAGGGTGGGGGAAGGGAGTCCCTTGTGGGGAAAAGGCTCTCTTGAGGTTGACTCTCTTCAGGTTGCAGTAGCCACAGGCTTGTTGGAGAGCATTTTGCATGTGAATCATTCCTTGTACACTTTTATTATTAATATTGTTGCTGTTTTCTTATCTCATTGCTCTTTCCAGTAAATTGTTCTTATCTCAACCTGTGATCTTGAACTTTTGTGCCTCAAATTTTCTTCTCCAGCCTGCCGTGGAGGAGAGAGGAGGTGAGAGGTAGATGGGGGGAAAAGAAGTATGTGGTTTTAGTGGGAGGACTACATTGGAGAACACGATTCCTAAATCACTCAATTATTCAAAAGAATTGTCAGCAATTACTATAAACCCTTTTTTTTAATAGATGTTGCATTATATGCATTCTTTGAAAAATGGAGCCATTCCTACAAATTCTCACAAACATCAGTTACAAAGGGTAAGTCAAGCAAAAAGCCCCTGCATTTAAAAGAATAATAATAATTAATAGTAATATTAATAATAAATAAATAATAAATAATTGATCATTATAATAATGTCAAAAGTAATAACAAAGTAATAAAAGAGCCAGAGAAACCCCACAACAACAAAACCAGATTTTGAAATTTGAGGAAACATTCATGAAGAATTTTTACATCAGCATTCAGCTAGCTATTCTCCAGCTTAAGAAACCAGATATAGCCATATAGCTTTCTATTCCAATTTTGACTAACATCACGAGACGTAGTATCACTATATTCAAAAACACTGCCTTTTAACACAGTTCTCTATTAAACAATCTCTGTCTAAATCTACTGCCTTAAATGTAATTTAATTGAAATTGTGTTGCACTATCACAATTTAAAAGAGGAAAAGAAAGGAGGGGAAAATCATCAGCAACTTGAACTGATAAGAATTGCTGAGCAGAACCCTCTTCTCTCCCAAACATATGCATATACATGGCAAGTCGATGCATTTGATAATGCTGGGAAGAACAACATATATGATAATGACATGGCCTGCAGCATTTTGTTAAAGAAAGCATCTATCAACTGATCTACATAAGAAATATTTCAGTTACTTGTATAGTGAGTTATTGATAAATGTGTTTAAACGACAGACAGAGGATGGTAAGAAAGAGCTGCATAGCATCTGCTAATCCCCTACAGTGCATTGTGATGATGTCAAATGCAGAAAAAACTTAAGCCTGACCACAGGATGTCGTTTCAAGTTTATGATTAATATTTTCATGAACACCTATGAGTTAATTTTACTGAAGAAATGCAAGTTACCTCTTTTTGACAAGGTCTTTTAAGAATAAAACTGAATTCATGCTAAACTTTTATTGGGTTTTTTTTCCTACATTTATAAAGCATTAATGCATTGAATAAAAAGAGAACTAGAACACATTTAGAATTAAACATGTACTTAGATTATCACGAAAGACTGCCTTAGACATAAGCTATAATTCTTCTTCAGCAACCTCAGTGCTTTCTAAAGCATCAGTCTTTTTTTTTTTTTTCATGTATCTAGAGTGAATGATCTGCTTAGGAACTGCCCAGCTTATGAGTGAAACTTGCACAGCCAGATGGTGCTTATGTCTGTGATTTCAAAATTCATGGCAAATGTTGATGAAAGTGCCACAGCTGCTGCATTCTCACACAAACTGAGCCATGACTGAGAACTGGCATGCTGCACATCACAATATCCCTGTAAAGCAGAGAAGTTTTGCAACTTCTGTGTAGAAAAGGTTTTTAGGTGCCAAAGGCAGAAAACTGAAAAGAAAAAGGGGAAAAAAATTACATAGTGTTCAAACTGAAATTTGGCAAAGACTGTTTCTGGAAAGCCAGCAAGTTTCTCGAGACAAAACAATACATGCGGCAAATCAGCAGAAAACTTCACAGAACATTCAGCCTCTGGACTCAAGGTCAGAAATTGAAGTGATAACTAACTGACTGTATGCATAAATAGAGAGCATAACATTCAAATTTATTAGAAGTGGTTTCACCAAGAGCATTAAACAACTTTAAGCCTATGTAAAGACACCAAGATAGAAATAGAAGAATTAGAAGCCATTTCACAAGTGTTTTGAGAAGTCATGACCTTTTCTTGGTCAGGCAGACTATTATGACTTGCTAGTGAAAAATAGTCAAATTTTCTATTTTGCTTACTGCATCTCTTACACAAAATGCTCCTTAGGAAAATAAACTTAAATAATGGCATGTATTAACATTCACTGAGTTTTGGGTGAAGAACTACTATAACAGTATTTGACAGCTGACCCAGTTATCACCTTACTAACTCCAGTGAAGCCTCACAGAATGAACTGTTTCACTTGTGTAACAGTGCTCCAAGATGCCACACTTAGAGGTTCATTTCCTCATAATGGACTGCAGGAAAAGGGGAGAGGAAGTTTTCGCTTTGAATATTACCATGATACAGCACATTACCATTACAGGGCACCTGCTCAAATCAGATCAAAGATTTCTGGAAGTATGTTGATTGAAGATTGCCAAATATAATGATTGATTATTTGCAAATATAAGAGGAGTTTTCAAGATCTGTATTCTGTAGTTACCATCTTTCTTGTGCATAAACATGATAAACACCTGCACACATTTTTTGTTAGAAGCATGTTACTGCGCTTGACTTTGCACTCGCTGAGTAAGTCTGCAACTAGTAAGGTTAATTTCCTGGACATAAGATCTTCCTTTTCTTCCAGCATTGAAATACATGTTTGAAATACACTGAAG
The DNA here is from genome assembly GCA_013396695.1 of Sakesphorus luctuosus. Lineage (NCBI taxonomy): Eukaryota > Metazoa > Chordata > Aves > Passeriformes > Thamnophilidae > Sakesphorus > Sakesphorus luctuosus. Next base: position 77,093 of record VWZD01008766.1, read on the forward strand.
TTAAGTGACTTTATGAACTCTTGGCATCTCATTTTTATATCTGGAAATAACAGAGTTAGCAAACTCCTCTCAAAATAATTAGTCTGCAGTGGCCCATAGAAAAAAAAAAACAACTGGGTCCACATGGTCCACAGTACACTAAGTAACACACAAAAGTTCTGCTAGGCAACTTTGGAGAAAAATGAAGGGCAAAGCAGACTCTGGCAGTATGGAAGAGAATGAAAACACCTCACTTTGAAGTTGAAAGTTTCCATGTTTAAAACTACAGAAAAAAAAAATAAAGCATGAAACATTCAAGTTTAAAATTTTTAATGAGAAAGACTCCAATTGAGATGTACTTTTATAATAACTGTACATAAGAAGGGATAACATGAGGGGACAGGCAATTAATTCAGATCCCTTCTTCCCAAAGGGATAATATTTCATATGTCAACATAACCACATTTTATCTATTTTCTTCCAAAAATAGCGCATCACTGAAGCTCAGAAAAGCTGTACTGAGAACTCTTTTCTGAATTTAGCATTTACTTAGGTTTGAAGCCTTTGGATTTTTAAAACCTTATACCACTAAGCTCTTCCCCTAATGTTCTTGATCTCCTAATTTTCAAAAGAAATCTTTCATTCATAAATTTTACTTATTTTAATACCTTTACCTTTATTGATGGCTAAAGACTTTCTCTTTTTTCCTCCCCACTCACAGCTATGGCACAACCTCTTCTCCCCCACAACATTCACACAAAACTTCTGTCTTTGCTCCATATTTCCTTCTAAATTGTTATTAATCCTGTAAGTCCTCATGAAATGAAGGATGGAAATATAATGGCCACTTTGCAACCACCTCTGGGTGTTTAAGGGAGGAAAAATGTGACCTTGAAATCTATCCTGGCGTACTACCAAACAACACTGCAGATTAAGAGACAAAAAAACTTATCATAGGTTTTGAAGCATGGGAACCTATCCAGCATTAGCGATTTCTAAGCATATCATCATTACATTGGTTCTTTAACACAACAGAATCCTCTACATAGAGTATATGCAGTTCATTTGCTCCCACACCTATTTTAAGAGGACCCTTTACATGAACAGGAAATTACCTCTTAAAGAAGATACTGTAAACATATTCCTTCATTTACATATACTATATAATGGATGTTGGAGGCAAGCGAGTATTTAATTACACCACTTTATATTTTGCTTTTAGTAATTTTCCGTATCTTAGAAATACGTGCCTAGGTTGAGACAGGCCTTGCTATTTTAGGTAAGACACACAGACAGAGCATATAATTTTGTACTGTCTAGGTTACATAACCATGCTAACTACAAACAATTCTTCATGGAGTTATGCTATTACCATTTATGTGTATACACTTTAATTTTAGGCATATCAGCTAAATATGAAATTCAAAGCCTTCTGCTCTCCTGGCTCCTCCTACTTGTTCTTCTGTCTGATATTCAAATCTGTCATTTTTAGAGTGTTCTAATTTTTCCAGGACTTCACACAATTTAGCTCATTGCTCATTTAGACTTATATAGTGATCATCTTATTGTCTGATTGAAAGAACTTCTCTAGTTTTTCCTGTTGTCCATATTTTTCCAGTGTACATGAATACAGAAAAATATTTTTTAAAAAGTTTGTGTTGCCTTAGCTGAAATAGTAGTGTAACGAAAAAGGCAAACACCTAGAGTAACTCAGCAGCTGATGTACTATCAAATTTCCACTCTTGAGTTTTTAGTAGTCATTAAACTCCATGAAATAAAGAAGCACAAGGAACCTAAAAATACCTTTCAAAGTGACACAGAAATAAAAGAGTGGTTGATTGTTGTTTCTTAAACAGAGGAAGTAAATAAAACAAGAAGGCACTAGTATTTGATTACTTTCAAGACTGTAGAGAGGCAAAGTAGCATGAAGATAGTCCCAGATTGAATATTATGTCTAGTCCTGTTCAAGTTTTGCTATAGATTACACTGTATTGCCACAGAATATAGACATAGGTATATAATATGTGAATATATAGATTCATGCCATCTCTAGATCCACTAATTAATTCTTTCATCTGAAAACTAAACCAAACTTGTTATTAAGTACATTGCACTTGTACTAAAAGGGTACTTCAAATTACATACTTTTTAAATTACTAATTGGGACTTCTCCACTTGTGAATGATATATCAATTTAGTTTACTTTAAACATCTGTTAGGCTTGTTTTACTGCATAACATATGCCAGTTCATACTGCCTTTTCTAGGGCCAGAAACAGAGAAACACTCTGACAACTTTCCTAATAGCCTCTTAGTGTACCATTTTAGGTAACTTTCTGCACAAAACCAATTTTATTATTTCTAGACTAAAATACTGCTGTTGAAAACTGCTGCACTCTCCTACGTCATGTTCCAGCTAGGTCTAGAGTAGGGTTATCTGCTTTATACTGAGTGACCTATCATAGATTATTTCTTAGTGATATTTTCAAAACTGAGTGGAAGGTAAGGATAATTTCCTACTTCAGCTGGTAAATGAACCTACCAGGGGTAGGGCCCAGCTAGCTCTGCTGTTTACAAACAGAGAGGGGCCGGTGGGAGATGTTGTAGTTGGAGGCTGTCTGAGGCACAGTGACTATGAAATAATAGAGTTTTGAATATTCAGGGATGCAAGGAGGGCCATCAATAAAACTTCTGTTCTGGACTTCCGGAGGGCAGATTTTGGCCTATTCAGAAGGCTGGTTTGGAGCATACTCTGGAAAGCAACCCTTGAAAATAAGGGGGTACAGGAGGGATGGACGTACTTCAAGAGGGAAGTCTTGAGTGCACAGCAACAGGCTGTCCCAGTGTGCCAAAAGGCAAGCTGGCAGGGAAGATGACCAGTTTGGTTGAACAGGAAGATTCTGAAGGAAATCAAGGGAAAAAGGAGAGCTTACCAACTGTTGAAGAAAGGGCTGGTTACTCATGAAGAGTCTAGGGACTTAGTTAGGTCTTGTAGGAAGAAAATTAGAGAGACAAAAGTGCAATTTGAAATCAATTTGGCTACTTCTGTTAGGAACAACAAAAAGCACTTCTATAAACACATCAATAACAAAAGGAGGGTCAAGGAAAACCTCCATTCTTTGCTGGACTTGAGGGGAAAAATAGTTAATCAGGATGAGGAGAAGGTTGAGGTACTTAACATCTACTTTGCCTCAGTTTTCACCAGCAAGACAGGTGGCCCTCAGGACAAGTGGCCTTTGGAGCTGATAGACAATGACAGGAAGCTGAATAACCCCCCTAAATTCCAGGAGGATACAGTTAGTGATTTACTAAAATACTTGGATCCTCAGAAGTCTGTGGGACCAGATGGAATCCACCCTAGGATGATGAGGGAGCTGGTGAAAGAGTTTGCCAAGCCACTCTCCATCTACCAACAGTCCTGGCTCTCTGGGGAGGTCCCAGATGATTGGAAGTTGGCAAACGTCACCCCAATCCACAAAAAGGGCTGCAAGGAGGACCCAGGCAACTAGAGACCTGTCAGCCTGACCTTGGTGTCTGGCAAGGTTATGGAGCAGATCATCCTGAGTGCGATCACACAGCACCTACAGGATGGGCAGGATGTTACAATGAAGGGAACAGCAAGTTGCTAAAATCATGACCAAGACAAGCAAGACTCAGTCCAGGAAATTCAAGTTGAGGTGAGTCTTAAAACTTACATTTTGATGTAAGAATTACAAACATGGTTACATAAGTATTATATACATGTGTATATGTTTGTGTGTATGCATACAAGTGTATATATATAAATGCATACATATATGTTTATGTATGTACCCAGTTCCACCTAGAGCCCATCCAGGGGATGACAAAATCCTTGATTTCTTCATTAGCATACAACATGAGCAGAAATCTGTATAACTGGTGTAGGGGCTTAAAACAAATGGATAAATTATAACTAGTGTCATTGAAAGCTTTCATCCTTAGAAATTACATACCTAAATAAGTGGGTGAATATTGAGATGTTATGTACTGAAAACTTGTCCAGGAAACAGTTTTATATTGCTTATATATATTATACAACAACCTGTATTAGAATCATCACATAATAACTTTTGCCACAGGCAAATTTCCTTGGCACTTTCAAGTGTCTGATACAGCAATTTTAGTACTCTTCTTTCAACACAAGTTTCTGTGGGTGGTACTACTATACACATGGAACCACTTTACCTTTAAGCTTTAGAAGAGTCCTGAAGAAATACGTTATTTTAAAAATGCCTTTACTTTCTTTTCCAATTTACAGAAAGCAAACAAGAAATATTGATGAAATATATATTAGGAATGAATACTGAATATTTTAAGGCATACAGCTGGTATTTCCTTACACTTTATGCATTCAAAAAGGTGAAAGTTTCAGTCCATTTGTATTCGATACTCAAAGATACAGTTTGTTAAATATTGTTCCCCATGCCACTGGCATTTTTTGGACTTTGATGCTGTTTTTTGAAGGACACACTTTTCCAAAAGAAGATCAAGCACAAAAAAGGATAAGTGTAGATCACTGTACTAGAAAATGAAATGTAAATCTGCTGCTAATATTGACTATAAAGTGAGAAGAAAATCTGGCAGCAGATGAAGCTGTTCATATATACTATGGTTATCCTTAAATTTGCTAAGAAAGGATACAAATCCATGAAATGCTGCAGCTGAAAACTTGCATTCTAAAGTTTTGAAAATGAAATGAAGTAATTTGAATTAAACTACTTGGGGTGGAATTCCTTTATTAAATATCCTTGAGTAATTCAATATGACTAACATTTTGTATGAAAAGTAAAGTAGTAAAATATCAAAGTACAGATATTAAAGAGACTTTGGAAAATGTTATGCCTCACATCCTCTTTTTCATTTCAAGCCTCTGATCTTCTCAGTTCCCTTTTCAGTGTGCACAATTTTAATGTGCACTTGTGTATCCTCAAAGTTACCACTGATAGTTTGGAAAGCATAACTAATTCATCCTTCCTTTTATTGTACAAAGACAGAAGAAAGTGTGGTCTGAAGGAAAGATTTATGAGACCTACATAAATATCTGAATCTTGAGGAAACCAATGGTCAATTCCCTTCTCTAGCACAAATTTCATGTGTAAATCATGGCTAATGCACTACGTTTCTACTTCTCTTACACCATGTTTCCTTTCTCAGAGTGGTAATGCAGGGATAACATTGAGATGACTTTCACTGTCAGAGTAGTATGACCCGTGTATTTACCTTCATTTTTGCTGGACACACTTCTAGCTTCTACTTGTACAACTGTAATTAAAGAACAGACCTGATGTCTTCCCTTGTAATGTCTCTGCATGTTGCTTATTCCTTGATTGTTTGTGACATTTTGACAAAGTTGTGCATTAAACTGACATGGAATCTGTGAGATAATGGATTGCTTGGCATCTGCAATAAAGGTATACTTTATAAAGTAAGGAAGTCAGATCTGTGGCTTTGATTAATTTTGTTTGCTCATTCAACTGAAGGAAAAGCTGATATTATCTTTTTGGCTCCCCAAAGTAAAAGTTAAGCTGTGTTCAACTTGAAAGAGGGCAGAAGGCAGAAGTTCCTCTTACTTTCCTATGTGGCCTACAAAGTAAACGGCATTATCAGTCTTAATCAGTACCTAGAAAAGTTTTACCTAATAACTGCTTACACTTTTTGTAACTATGACTAATGAGTTTTAATTTACTCATGGTGATGTGGGAGTTCTTTAAAAGTTTTAGAGATAAGGCTCCCTAGCAGCCTCTTAAAGTTCTCTGAAATTTGTCTTCATTTGCAGATATTTTAATTTGGAGTTTTATAGCAATTTACTTCCATGGGCAACTATATGCTAATAGGTTTGCATTATACAAGGATTACGAAATACTCTAGGAATCCAGATTCTAAAAGATGAATAATTTTATTTAAAATAGCTGGGCTTTTTAATAAGATTAAAAAAAAAACTATCTGAGAAGAAAAGAATTATGATGTTGTGTTGTGTGCATTGAAAAAGAAGCCAAACCAAATGTATGCATGTTCTTTGGCCCAGAAAGCTTTCCTTTGCATAAAGAGTATACCACAAATACAGCTGCATCTGCCAGCTATTGACAATAATCTGGAAATCATGTGGCAGGAGTGTGACTGTTTTCTCAATTCCTGCTTAGATGCTGACATGCAGCTTGTGCTTAGGGCTGAGGTATGTTGGGAGCAGTGCCACTAGGTCAAAGGAAGAGCAACATGCAGTCATGACCATGACCAGAAAGGGCTACAGGTCATTATGCAGCCAATATAACCTGCTGCTTGCAGTCTCCTGCAGCTATAATCCGTGTGTATCAGTTTCCTGGCAATTTCTTCAGAATCTGCTAGCTAATGGAAAAGGTATAGACCACACTTCCAAGCTAGAAGGTATAAATATATCAGCTTAACCAAAAGAGTTTTTGAAGCAGATCCAAAAGCAGCTGGAACACTGAGGTTTTTGTGCTTCACAGTGTAATACAGGAAACATCCCCATTAAGATGGGGGAGGAAGGATCAACAGCCTTACCATCAGCTAAGTAGCTATTTTATTCATAGGTACATAAATTGCATGTTTCAGGTTAGAGAACTTTTGTAATAGAAACCTTCTGAATTAAGAGATTAATTAGTGAATTCATATATTAAATGCTGAGCTAAGAAAATTGAGTCCTTAGACATTGTGTTTGCTTTCTTTCCTAGTGGACTCACAAAATAAAGTTTAATTCATGGAGTACCTTGTTCTATAAAGTTGAGAGATCCAAATGAACCATGGCACAGGATGTTACTTATGATAAGCTACAACACGACTGGAGTTGATTATCTCAAAAAAACCACCAAACAACAATTAAACTGAAAATGTATAGGGTAAAACTTTGCTTGCAACACATTTTCAAAGGCATTACAGTCTGATTGGAAACCATCTTCCTCTAGCATAGCTTTTCTAGACATTAAATAAACAATTATGGACAGATGGAAGACACTTACAACCAATAGATAAACAAAGGTAATACAAAAAAGAAAGATAAATTTTCAATTGAAAAGCAGCCTGTGAGTCTGTTATTAAACAGTGTGAGACGCAATACAGGAATAAGAAGTGACATAAGGGGAATAAGCCATAAATATTAGGTTCAACACTGAATTTAACTTACAAATAAAACATTCTCAGTTCCTTCATGTTGTATAGTATGTATAATTTGCTTACTGAGAAAAATTATTAGTGTTCTGAAATAAAATATAGGGGGTTTAGTAATGTACTAATGCAGTAGTGTTATTAATTAATCCCTCAAAATAATATTTCTTCTTATTAAATCATCTGAAAAGATGCATTTATCTCATGTAAATACAAAGAAATATGCATGCCCTCTTTTGTGTAATTACATTAATATGCTGCTTAATTTGTTTTCCTTGTTGATTATTAATGAATGATCACTCATAGGAATCAATGGATTATACAAAGAGCTAGAAATCCAGTGTGATTTGAGGTTTATTTCTTAGCCATTGTCTCCTTTCCCTTTCTGTTATGAGACAAACAATTCAACTGAACTGTGCAAATTCAGAGAATTGTGGCATTCTGAGTTTCCAGTATTCATTTACTTAAAAAAAAGTAATTTAAATTGCTTTTAGACTCTTACCGACTTCTTGTTAAAAACTTCCACATTGATTTGAGGATTTAGGTTTATAGGACAGTAATTACCAGGAGTACACTTTTCCCCTTTGGCATAATATTGACCTAATATTGAAATTTAATGAAGTGTTCTATAAAATAATAATTGAAAAAACCTATGTTATTTAGGGTAGTGTTGCACAGTTTTAATTTTTCCACATGCTCTATTTGACCAAGGGATATTTTTCTTTTTTTTTTCCAACAAGAAACTGTTATTGTTTTCTATAACCTTTGACTTGCCCTGCATCAATCCACATTAACAGAATGCACAATACATGCTCCTTCACCTCTAACAGCCCACCCTATCCAATGCCCATAACAACTTCCCACACAACAATGTTTCTGTATGCCTGGCACATGCATGCCACCATGCTGCTCTTTGGTCATTACACACTTGTCTTTCATGGCATAAGACTCCACCACGGAGTCTTGCCATCACTCCCATGCATTAGATATACACAGCTATAGCTCCTTGTTACAGTGCTCATCTCCAGCTATCTCAAATAACTGTCTGACAGTAAATAAAACAGCACAGGGAGGTAAACTGAGCATAAGGCTAAGTGGACCAAAGCAGAGAGGTGGTAGAGCAATTAGAGGCTAGAAGAGTAAGGGTAGGAGTCAGGGAAATCCAGAGAGGACAAAAGAGAAACAAAGACAGAAATATATTTTAATATGGAATAAAGTGAACTTGTCTCCAGGAAATTACTTCTCTACACACACAGAGAACCATTTATAATGCATCTTCTTGTTACTCCAAGTTTTTGGACTGATGCAGAGATTGTCATAATGGTAACTTTTGGATACACAATAACTTCCCACACCTATAAAATAAAATTAGCTTAGAACAGACTTTGAAAGCTGACTAGAAAACTTTGACTTTCTTCAAAAAACTCACTAAATTAATTACGGAAAGTTTTGATAAAAAGGTACGACTTTTTTTTTTTTAGTGCTGTTGAAGAGCTGTGCATTATTCCTACTTCAGTGAGTAGCAATTGGATTATTCAAAAGCATCAATTTACTCATCATTATATACTATTAGACCCTGATACACATTAGTGTATTTCAGGGTGGGAACTCCTTTTAGTGAAGGATGGGTGTTATGGAAAACAAATGCCTCAGGTACTGATGAATCAACATAGAAACTAGCCAATTTTTTTTTTAGACTATTTTACATTTCCAGAGCTATTTCTTAAACTGACTGAGGAAGTTCTTAATCCTACAAAGGCAATGCAAAAAATAGTATGAGAGAGGATTCTCAATCTGAGTCTTATGTTTTATTGTACATATACACAGCCTACACTCTTGTAGCCTGTTTTGCAGGAGCTGTTTGAGTTGAGCTATTTCCTCACAATGAAATATAATTGTTCCTGTTAATAAGACTGCTACCACATTGGCCTTCTAGCATGGTATTGCAGTTAAAGCTCCACCCTGGACACAGATGTTTATTTCGCTGAGCTGGAAACTTGACACAATTGATTTCCATAGTTTGATCTGAACAAAGAGGTACCTTATACCATTAATTTTATAACCTTAATTCATTTGACCTTGTAGCCAATATAGTGTATCAAGTATGCAGATTGCTCTCTGCAGAGCCTGTTGCCAATAATTAGTTGTGTGTAATTTTCAGCAATTTAAAAAGAATGTGTATAGAAGTCAGAAATAGGTGTGACCATATTGAATTCTATCACTGAAG
>VWZD01008766.1:93026-108585 GCA_013396695.1 Sakesphorus luctuosus
ATAGCAGGGTTTTGTGATGTATTATAAAAGAAACAGTGAAATAGAAAAGATAAACCTTAAAAATTCCAATTTTAAAACCACCAATGCACAAATAAAGAAATAAATTTTGATCTAAGAGGTGATACTTATGTTAAGAGAAAAACAAAGCTGAAAAAGGCTAATGCCTATCTGAGTGGTTACCATCTCATACAAATGTGAAGATAAAATGCACTCTATTAAATGATAGCCTGTGACTGTAACCAACGAACACTTTATAATCAAAACATTAAAAAGCCATCAGCTACTAAGGACAATTTCAGCTGAAATAGACACCACTGAAATGACAACACTGTTCACAAAGCAAATCAATTCACTGGAAGCTTTGCAGCTGGGCTAATGTAACTAGGAAAAAGGTTGGATTAAAAAAATGAAATTCATCAACTACTGCTTTATTTCACAAATCCTAGATATGCCTTCTTCCACAGGGTGCTAAGAATCAAGCACAGAATCATCTCGACAGACAATCATTCTCATATTAGGTGGCAGGCTTACTATAGACAATAATGACAAATCATTGTCCTATTTTGAGGCATTTAATAAATGAGAGGAGAGGGAAAAAAGGTAAGGAAAACTTTCAACGAGATAAAATCTAAACAAAAATTCAGAAAACAGAAATAATAGAAGATAGCAGAGTGTCCACTTACTTCAAAAATCCAGATAAAACCCAGTAAAACCCAGCCACTTAAGAGAATAGGAATTTGTTTTCTAGATGGCAATTAATTTATAGTGCTTCTGCCTGCCTGATAGTTTGATTTTCATACTGAAATTAGCCCCAGACCCATTACTGTATCCTAATTGATAGAGAATCATGATTCAACAATAAATCTCTCCTAAATTTTATATTCCTCATTATGCTAAAAAAAACCAAACCAAAACAAAACAAACGTTTTTCATCCTTAGTTCGTGTTCTTCAGTTTTGCTTGCAAATTTACCTTTGTCAATTGGAAATGGAATCCTTTCACAGTGGGAGGGAGTGGACTTGGAAAAGTCCGTATTTGTTATAAATAGAAGCAATTTTTATTATAAATGGAAGCATTTAATGAAAAATCCTATTTTTAATCAGCTTTTTAAAGCAGTAATTCTGGGATGGTTTTGTAAGGGTTTTCTCTACCAGCTGGAAGTAGTTTGCTTTCATTCAGTTTTTTTGTTTAAAACTTGTCTGGCATTTGGAAATCACAAGACTTTGACAATGAAATTTGGGTTTAATCTGCTTCTTGATTCAAAACACATTAACCACCAGAAAATGATGGGTTTGTTACAATGAACAATTGAAAATGAAACTGCAAAACAAATATCCATCTTCACGTGAAGCTGCCTGATAAAATACATATAAACAAGATGCAAAAATGCCCTAGGTTTCAATGTAAGATTCAGGAAACTCTATCTCAGAAAAGACCTAGATATATGACCACTAAATATTATTAACATGAGAGAACATATTTGAAGGGTGTTTCTGAAAAATTCTATGTACTTTCCACATTTTAAATATTTCATTAAGTACTTATACAGTTATTAGGTGTTGATTTTACATGCTATTACCTTTTTAGACTATATTGCCATCCTTAATAACAAAACCAACCCTATTTATGGTTTATAAATTATGTCACCTCTATATAATTTTCTCATTAATCCTGTATGAATAACTGTTTACCCTGCACAAGAGCTTAAAAAAAGTAGTATGAAGGTTATGGGAGCTAAATACTTATGCAACAACAATTGCATATGTTCTCTAAACAGCTTAGTGCAGATTCCTAAGAAATATTGATGGATATTAGCAATATTGCCTCCAATTGTCAAACCCTTCCAACTGATAGTACCACCCTTGAGGTAGGAATATCTGAATTGAGTGTTAATTGATCCCTGAACTCCCAGCTTTCAGCCAAATTAACACAGCTTAAATTGAATACTAATATAAGCCAAAGCTGGTTTGCTTTATTAACAGGGCAGGGTAATTGCAGTAGCTCAAGAGCTGATACCCAAGGCTCAACACTAGTCACTTGTTCATAGGGATGAATTGTCCAAAGGGAATGTTAATGCCTAATGTGGGCTCTGGAAAGCATGAGGCCGCTGGACATTGCCAGGCTCATGTTGTTTAGTGAGACAGTATTTCCCACTATCACTGCTGGTGATAAAGTACCACAGTAGGCACCACTTCTCTAACTCAGATGGCATTTTAGTAATGATCATTTGTTGCCTCTTCTATACAGCCCAGTTCCCTCACCACTGAATGTCTGCAAAGATTGAAGGGTTTGATTCAAACTGGCATCCTCTTAAAATTGAAAATTCCCTAGCTTGTAATTTTTCATATCCAAATAAAGAAATATATTAAGAGCAAATTTTGCATTCTTCTAAAAAGACATAGGTTTAATAAGTAGCATTAGTGTAATTTTAAAACACAAATCTTTATCAGTGAGTCACAGATGAGTATTTCAAGAGAAAATCAAGATGGGAAAAATTCTGTGGTCTTCTAAAAAAAAAAAAAAAGCCTGCAGAATGCGGTCAGATAACTACTATAATCCTGTGGTTCTCAGATTATTCAAAGTTAACATCTCTTTTCTCAAGAGACCAAATTAAGAAAAATATCGTCAAATATAGAGTATTATAACATCTTTTGAAAGATCACAACACTTCACTTTTTGAATTAGTCTATCAGAATAGCAGGAACAATGTTGTAGTGGGAGGGGCATGGACAAAATATACACTTGATTTTTTAGAAGAATATAGCTTTCCAAAATGCTGTAATACACTTAGTGCATATGACAGATGTTTAAACTAATATAAAAAAACTACAAAAATCCCTCAAGATATTTCATCATATAATTGTTTTCTTTCACTTTTCAAGCTGTATGCCTATTATATCTACTTCTCCTACTAGCATTTTAGAGCAGGAATAAAATTTTTGTTTTGATTTACTCAGTGCATAGGATTAGGAGGTCAATAAGTGACAGAATTTCTAGCTAATACTAGTTAATCTTACCTAATTTGATATCTAACCACTTGCTAGCATCTCCAAATGTCAGTCATCATTTATTCAAAATCACTGGGAATATAATACCATAAATATTGCTGGCATTAGTAAAGTTGAAATGTCTGCTTTATTTAATAAGGAAATATAAAGTTCAAGGCTTAAGAAAGAAAGCCTTTCTTCGTCAACAATTTTGTGATGTAAACTTAGAATAAAGAATGACTGAACTGTCAAATAGCTATCTTAACACCTTATTGGTACCGGCATGGGAAGAACAAAATACTTATTGGATGTTAGTATGCTTTTCGAAGAGCAAAACTGGTTTATGGGAATAACTCTCTTACCTTGGCATCCTACTTCCAAGGAAAGCCAACATATTTATATAAATAAACAAGAATTATATCAAAATGATGCCAAGAACTCTATCATATTTTCCTTTAGTAGCTTTATTATCTATCCCATCTAATGGCAGTAGATGAATTATTGATGAACTTAATCCCTTCATTTCATCTGCTGCTGCAGGCCGATTGTCTTAGATTTCCTTGTGTAGCATATCAAAGGAAGGAATGAGAATTTACAAGCCTGAATATCAAATAAAAAAAAAAAGGCAAAAAAAGCTCTTTAGGCACTCTGATGCCTCTCATTAGGTCTTGTGTGTAGATCAAGACTGTTTGACAGATCATCTGCATCTTTTTCTGTCTTTTCCTTGAGCCCTGTCTATATATATACAGAAGATCAAGGAACCCTTTGTAGGTGAAGGCTGAGGCAAAGAAGGCACTGACTACCTCAGCTTTACCTTCACCTGCTGTCACTAAACGCTCTTAGCACTCAGTAGTAGGCCTACATTTCCCTTTTTAATTCTTTTACTGTTATGTAGCAGCACAAGCTCTTCAAGTTAGATCCCAAGCAAGTATCATCTCCAGCTAAGCTTGTGTGCTGGTTTAGAGGTAAACCAGCAGAAGAAATGAGCTCAACATGAGAGAGATTATAAGTCAGAGCTACAATTTAATAATAATAATACAGTAAATACATTGACACAAAGGGAAAATTGTTTTCAACTCCCAAAACCCAGCAGTATAACCCAGTGCTCTGGGGTACAAACCCAAAGGGGATTTGTTAGCCCTTGTGCTGAGACCCACGTGGTTCCCCCAAGTCCAAAGCAAAAGGAAGTGAAAAACCTGTTGGTGCAGGTGATGGCTGTAGTCTGGTCAAGAGTGGTGGTCTCCTCCTGTCAAGGTCCTGCTGCTCCTCTGGGTCTGACAAGAGGTTCCCGAGGTCTTCTTACCCATCCCTTATGTACCCTCAGGGAGCACCCAGTCCCTCCCCCAGGGCGGGGACTCACACAGTGGGTGATTAACTCTGTGAGGCATGGGGTATTTTTGAAGTGTTGATGGCCCATTAGCACCTACGCCCCCTCAGGCTGGGAGTGGAGGTGCTAACGACTCCCTGGGAAGCTGCTGCAAATGGGCCATTGACCTTGGGAATGAATAGAGGGGGTAGAATACACAGCTTTGATCACCCCCACACAGTGACAACTGGTCCCACCTGCTGAACTAGGACAGCTTGGCTTTCTTATTATCTTTCCTGTATGTCTAGGCAATATGTTGTTACAGTGCTACTTGTAGCCTACATTTACTTCTACCTCATGTGTAAAGTCTTTGTGCATTATACATTTTAGTTGGGTCATAAGTTCCCTGCTTAACAAAGTTTTGTAAGCCTACCCATCTTCCTCAATATTGGGATGGGCAACTCTTTCACTAGGATGATAATGTCCTTAAAGACCTGTCACCTGTCTTAAACTCCTTTGCTCCCATCAGGTCCCACCTACCAGTTCACTGAAAAGCTGAAATCTGCTCTCCAGAATCCTAGAGTCTATATTAGGCCGCTTGCTCTCCTCACTCCCCTTAGAATCTTATATTTCCTTAGTCCTTGTCTGCTGCAGGTATGACTTTCCCTGTTCATTCCATCCCTAGTAAGTTCTTTCTTGGGATTTTATTGTGAGTAGTGGTTAAAGGAAAGCTCCACTCCTGGAATGTGTTGGGTAGTCTCCCATAAGGACAGGAGTCTGTGATCTGGAGTCTTCTAGCTGTTTAAAGATCATGGAATCACAGAACAACAGAAACAATTAGGTTGGAAAAGACATCAGAGATGATCGAGTCCAACCTATGACCCAACACCATCTTTCAATTAGAACATAGCACTAAGCAACATATTCAATCTTTTCATCAACACCTGCAGAAACAGTGAATCCACCACCTCCCTGGGCAGCCCATTGCAATATCTAATCACCCTTTCTGTGAAGAAATTCTTCCTAATGTACAACCTAAATCTCCCTGGGTGCAGCTTAAGACCATGTCCTCTCCTCCTGTTACTAGTTGCCCGGAAGAAGCGGCTGCACCCCAACTGGCTGCAACCTCCAGTCAGGTTGTAGAGAATGATGACTCCACTCCTGAACCTCCTTTTCTCCAGGCTAAACAACTACAGCTCCCTCAGCCACTCCTTATAGGATATGTGCTCCAGACACTTCACCACCTTCATTGCCCTTTCCTGGACTCGCTCTAGCATGTCAATGTCTTTCTTGTAATGAAGGTTTCAGAACTGGACACGTTATTTGAGATGTGGCCTCACCAGTTCTGAGTACAGAGGGACAATCACTGCCCTAGTCCTGCTGGCCACAATATTCCTGATACAGGCCAGGATACTATTTGCCTTCTTGGCCACCTGGGCACACTGCTGGCTTATGTTCAGCTGCTGTTGACCAGCACCCTCAGGTCCTTTTCTGTTGGGCAGATTTCCAGCCACTCTTTCCCAAGCCTGTAGTGCTGCATCGGGTTGTTCTGGCCAAAGTGCAGGACCCAGTACTTGGTCTTGTTCAATTGCATTCTGTTGGTCTCAGCCCATGGATCCAGCCTGTCCAAATCACTCTGCAGAGCCTTCCTACCTTCCAGCAGATTGACACTTGCACTCAAATTGGTGTCATCTGTGAATTTACTAAGGGTAGACTCAATCCCCTCATCCAGATCATCCGTAAACTTATTAAATAGGACTGAGCCCAATACTGATCCCTGAGGGCACCACTAGTGAGTGGATGTTAACTGGACGCAGCACCATTCACCATTTCTCTCTGGGCCCAGCCAGATGACTTTGTCCTCTGGGCAGAGCAAAGATGACTTTTTTCACTTGCTTACTTTGTTCAGGTGGTCCCTAACAAATTCTCACTATAGTGTATTGCACTTGTTGCTCTCTTCCCTACTCCTGATTTACAGACCCTGAACAAGTGTCACCTGACTGGAGTGCTGAACAACTCCATATGTCTGAGTTACTCCTTAGCACACTGACAACTCCATCTCCTTTTTACTACTTCTTGTCTTTCATAAGGAGCCTGTATCCATCCATTCATATTTTACAGCCCTCCAGACACAAAAACTGCCCCCATCTCAGCTATTGTAATCACATCTCTGTTCTAAATTCACACACACTGCACTTGGTCCTCCTGCTGCTTTCCCAGGCTGCATGAATTGTGCATAGGAACTTCAAAAATGCCCTGTGACTCTTGTTTCATCATTTCCAAAGGTTCTTTTACTCCCATNGTAGACTCAATCCCCTCATCCAGATCATCCGTAAACTTATT
The DNA here is from genome assembly GCA_013396695.1 of Sakesphorus luctuosus. Taxonomy (NCBI): domain Eukaryota; kingdom Metazoa; phylum Chordata; class Aves; order Passeriformes; family Thamnophilidae; genus Sakesphorus; species Sakesphorus luctuosus. The sequence continues at coordinate 99,662 of VWZD01008766.1, forward strand.
AAATAGGACTGAGCCCAATACTGATCCCTGAGGGCACCACTAGTGAGTGGATGTTAACTGGACGCAGCACCATTCACCATTTCTCTCTGGGCCCAGCCAGATGACTTTGTCCTCTGGGCAGAGCAAAGATGACTTTTTTCACTTGCTTACTTTGTTCAGGTGGTCCCTAACAAATTCTCACTATAGTGTATTGCACTTGTTGCTCTCTTCCCTACTCCTGATTTACAGACCCTGAACAAGTGTCACCTGACTGGAGTGCTGAACAACTCCATATGTCTGAGTTACTCCTTAGCACACTGACAACTCCATCTCCTTTTTACTACTTCTTGTCTTTCATAAGGAGCCTGTATCCATCCATTCATATTTTACAGCCCTCCAGACACAAAAACTGCCCCCATCTCAGCTATTGTAATCACATCTCTGTTCTAAATTCACACACACTGCACTTGGTCCTCCTGCTGCTTTCCCAGGCTGCATGAATTGTGCATAGGAACTTCAAAAATGCCCTGTGACTCTTGTTTCATCATTTCCAAAGGTTCTTTTACTCCCATCACCCTGCCTCATGTGCTTACTATCCCTGATCTTTTCACTTACCTGCAAACTGTCATCATCATTCTCAGTGCATCTGGTTTAAAATTCTCCTCAACAAACAAGCAAGACAGTGGACAAAGATGCTTTTAGGCCACCATTGTCAAATGTGTCCCATCTCTTGTTAGAAATTCTCATTCATCAAAAAGGGACCTATGGTAACAAAAACCAAGGCACTGCCTATGACAAGAGGCAGTTGCTAACTCATTGTGTGTATCCACTCCTACCTAAGTACTCTTTGTCTGTAGCAGGACTGAGGTGAACACCACTTGGTCTTACATGTCCTTATCTCTATCTCCACACTACTGTAGCCCCTCATGATTTTTTGCAGGTCTCTGTCAGCAGTGATGTACATGGACAAAATGAAAGGGAGCCTCGGAGCTGGAAAAGCCTAGGCAGTCTCACTGAAACACTCCTTCCTACCCCAGTCCATGATGTTCTCAAACAGCAAACCTCATGACAAGCACAGAGTGACCTAGCACCTCTGGTCAGGTGTGGGGTGCTCCCATACTGCAAACCAGGACCTCTAACCACCAAAATCCATAATTTTCCTTTTGTTCTAGTGTCCTGTGCATGCCCAGCTCACTCCAGGGCCTCCCTTAATGGAGCTTGTTAACTTACACAGGATATTACTAGTAATTCTGTGAGTTCAGATCTGAGGGTAGATAAGGAGCCTTTCTTTTACTGCCAGAGGTCACAAGCTTCATGTCTTTCCCATCTTGTGAGTCTTTACCCATCACTCATTCAAGCATAACCTTTCTCTGTCCCTCCTTTGCTGCATCACAGGGTTCAGATCTTCCTTGCCCAGGGTTTCTTGTGAAGCCCCTGTCAACCTCATGTTCATCCCCTCTGCTTGAACACAATCTGCTCCACTCTCCGTGCAGCTCCTTACCCTGGTGACTCAGGATCCCAACTAATGCATACCTCCTGCTGCTGTGATGTCATTATTTCCTGCTGCTCTGGACCTGGCTGGCTGCATTCACACAACATTTTTGTATGAGTCAAAACATACTACAAATTACACATTTCTACCTTTTCACTGTACAAACCTGTAAACCTTCTCTTGTACTTCTTTTGCCAAGCTGAAGTAGATACAGTATTTCAAATTTTCATTGATCAATGTTTTGGGTTTTTTTTAATTGTGTAATTCACCTTGCATCCTAAAAAGCTTGGTTTCTCTCATGATAATCCTGTCAGTGGTATCTTTTTTTTTTTTTTTTTCCTGAAGATACACGGAGGTCTGCTCTTCAGGGCACATGAGCAATCTCGATGCAGTGGCAGCTGTGTAGTTGTCTCTCAGACAGGTCCAAGGATAGAGCCCAATAAGGTACAACTTGTACTTTATCAATGGTATGGAAAACAATTAGAACATTATTTTTCAAAATGCATATGTTAAGAAAGCAGGAAACCCTTAGTGGATGATGAGGAAAAACTAACAAATAGTATTGTTAAGCTAGGTAGCAAAATATCTCTCAAAACTACAGATATACTTTCCTCATCCATGTAACTCCAAAAGAGCCAACACAGGGAAATACCAAAAAAACACAAAAGCTATTCACAGCTTCCTGTTATTTATTTATTTATTTTTAATTTCTACAAAGCACACAAATACAGTAGCATACAGGTAAGAGTCACTGACCACTGTTTTGCCTGTGAGATATTTACCTGTAGACAGATATAGAGCACTGCTGAAAATAGCATGCACCTTTGCAGGGAAGTAACACTTTTATTTGCAGGTTTAGTAATGTGAAGTGAATCTGTATATATTACAAAGTGGAATTGCATAATGAAAAGACAGGATGGCAGTTCCACATTTGACAAACCTCAGTTTCTTCACTGGAGTTAAACCTATTCTTTCAGGTAAGGCAATCCACTTTTTAACAGATTTATTGAAATTAAAGCACACTATTTTCAGAATATCAGAGACACTATCAATTAATCTGCTATCGGTATTTTCTCATTTGTATAGATCTTTCACCTGTTCATAAACAGATATAAACATTATAATCTGTTATAACAAATTTGGAAGCATTGCCATCTTCAATTCAATTTCTTTTGCATTTTATAAAGTAGCTGCTTCCACCGGTCAAATAAGAGGTACTGTTCAGATACTGTTTTTGTTATAGCATGCACCATTCTAGACTTGTTGAGAGTGACATCACTCACAATCAATGGCTGTAGCACAGATCAGGCTCTCCTAATGTTGTTCGCAAAAAGCTATGACAAATGACACCGAGCAAAAAGCAAGTCAGTGCACTGTCAGTGACAAATATGCATCCATATGCTTTATCCAGGTGCAAGGGTGAGTGATCCACGTTACTCTTCCTAAAAGGAACAGCAATATATAACTTGAATTCCCTTTTTCATCCATTACTAACACCCAGTGTGACTAAAATAGGGTTTCATGGCTTAACTAAATCAATTGCAGTTAAAATCTGTCTCTTACTCATATAATTATTTTAGTTTCATGGTTGTGAACAGTTAAATACTCAAAGTTGGACTGCTTCCAGTGATGATCAGTAGCAAGATGTGATTTTTAAGTTTCACTAGCTAGGTTAGTAGTTGTTGTGGTTTAGGGATGGTACTCCACAATTTAGTCCTCTCACCAAAACTCTCCAAACTACACTACCAATTGCCTGTGCCCCCTCTCCCTCTTCCACCCCGTCCTCACAGGTGGCTATAGAGAACAATTGGAAGCACAAAATGCGAAGATCATGTGTTGAGATCAGAAAAAATTACTGATAAGATCAATGATACAAGAAAATGAACAATAGCAGCAGCAATATTAACAACAAAAGTGTAGGAAAGAGAGGTAATTCAATACAAAATGCTCACTGAACCCAACCTGATGTGACCTGACCACAGCCTGCACCAGCCCACAGCTCCCTCTGCCACGTTTTCTCAACAAGAATGAGCTCCCTGGAAAACAATCCCTTCCACAGGCAATGATGTGAGGTGGTATAGGATAACTGCCTGGTCCCAGCCATGTACCCTCTTGGTTACTGCAAAAATTAACCCTATTCTGTCTGGAACCAGGATAAGAGAAAAATTTCTTAAATCCCATTTTTAAAACAGATTATTTTGAAAATTTTGACATGAGAGTAGCCACCTATTAAATCAGACATTCAGTTCTTCTGTTTAAGGTGAAATAAATATCATAGCATGATACCTTGAAAGGACAAAACCTTTAACAGTCTAGTTCTTCCCTGCAGTTTAAGGACACATATTTAGACTCTATATCTGCCACATTTAGCCTAAGGTTACCCTTCCACTGAAAAGCTTTCTGTCAAAAGCACTAATTATATATTCTTTCCTACCTACAAGCTTATTATTTCTGGGAAATCTTAAACCACCAGGGTATCGTAGTGCTTCCCAAGCAAAAATTTTCTTCAAACTGAGTAATGACATGTCTATTGAGATACAGTCACCCACATGTGTTTGAAAGGAGATTGCAAAAGTTTCAGATAAAATTAATCAGTTTCCTTCCTGAGAGAAAAAGGGAACAACCATCATTCACAAAAATGTAACAATAATTTTTAATGAAAACCATTAATCCAAATATATAATTAGTTGGAGGGATATAAATGAAAAAAATGTTTAACAATATCAAGAATAAAAACTGCAAAAGTGAAAAGTTATATGCAATGCTTTCAAAATAAACTATCTTAAAAATATTGTTGGCTTTCTCTCTTCCTTTAAAGAAAAAAAAGTTTATATTTGAAAAGGGAAGAGATAGAAAGAACCAACTCTACTAAAATATTTCTGTTTTTAAAAATTTTCCAAGTAAAAAGAACAGTGACAACAACAAAATCTGTGAGAAAGCAAAGTAGAGAAGACTATTATACCTCAGCAGCCATTTGCTTTATATCAGTTGGCTATACTGCTGGGATATTCTGGTGAAATCCTGTCTAGCACTAGTTAGTTACATAAAACCAGTTACATAAAACCAGTAGAGAGTTGGCATTGTGGGATGTTCCTCAATCCTTGGCTTGCAGGCATCTTCAGTATGGGATTCCCTGAAGCACACTGCAATAACCTGGGTATGCTGGTTTCATTGGAAAGTAAAAATGATAATTTCATCTAGTAGTGAACAGCTCAGATTTCCTCCCATATGGAAATGACATGGAATCATTCAGAGACTGGTATTTCTATCCCATCAAGTAGTCTCATTTCTGGGCACTCCAGCTCTCATTATGTCTCTTAGCCTATATGAATTTAAAAAAAGAAAAAAAAATCTTCTGGTTATTTAGTAATTCCATTCATTTGGTATTTACAACATGTAAAGCTTGGTAATGCTGAAGATCTTTTGAGAGAAATTTGTGTAAAAATGTAGAGAGTAGAATAAGTACAATTGCTCTTTCAAGAAAGTAAGTGGTCAATCTTCCCAGCAGCTTGTGCTTGAAAATTTTTTGTTTCTTTCCTTTTCTGCCAATAAGGAGAATATTCAACACTGATCATGTAACTTCAGGATTTTTTTTTTCGATCCTTCGGAATAATTTTTGTTAAAGTTTTTGAATTAGATCTTCTATGCTGATGGAATATTTCAAGAACAAGAACTTTCAAGATTTCATAGAACAAATTTCACTTGTAAAGAAATTCTAAGGAAAACAAAAAATCAGATTGTAACAAACTTAAATCTTCTGCAACCTGAGTTTCATTCACAGCTATATTGCATCTACGTAACTCCTTTTGCCTCAGTAAAGCATGGAATTTCTGATATAGGCAGCTAAGTGGATGAAGAAAATGAGGGCTCCTAAACTCTGCCTTATTTTTTTTTTTTCTCATTTAGAGAGTTCTATACAGAGTTCATTGTCTCTGAAAATATTCAGTCGCACAAAAAAAATTGATTTGATGCATAAGCTTCCTTTATTAGCCACCTATCTTCACCTTCTTCCAGTTTTCAAAATTGGAAACAACATGATGAACTACTCTGGCAACAAATGAACGTTTCTTACTGGATTATATAAAACTTTCAACTGATAATGAAATAAATTAAAGATACCTGATGCTTAATAATTTGCAGTCATTGGTGCTAAATAATTATGTAATGAAGAAAATGTTTTGGCTTTTTATGCTAACACACAATAATTAATAGTACTAAGTATATTTTGCAGGCAGTGAACCAGTACTGAAAACACTTGTAGCATGAAATACAATATAGCCTAAAGACTGAAGTGTACTTGTAAGACAATTACTTCAGCTTCTAAACAATCCAATTTGATTTTGCTCAACCACTAGTGTCTGAAAATGAGCATATATTACATTTGTTTTTGTGCTTTAAGCTGCATTTTTTTGTATTTCTGTCACTTTTATTTTACATCAGTAAGAAACATGCTAAGCTTGGCTAAAAGATCTGCTCTTTTGGTGTTAATGATAAATATAATAAGATTACTTCACTCAAATCTTGAATTGTGAAAGGACCTTTGCCTGACATAGCTTCACATAAGTGAGTCAAGGTGCATATTATATGCATGATCAAAAAACAGAAAGTCTGACATTTGAAGGTCAGATCAGAGAGGGCAATAACAAAGGCAAAATTATTATGCATTCTTTTACCATAGAAAAAAGTAAGTAATAAAGGTTACGCTAGAACAAAACTTTCCACAAGACTCATGATAAACTGCTAAAATTACATGAAAATCAAACTCCCTCGAGACCCCAAGACAGTTTTCATAAGCCATTCTTATATTGCCTTATAGTTAAAATTAATCTTTGACAATCTCATACAGGATACATATTTATATATATTAATGTAAAGCATTGGGGAATTTGAAAATCTCTATGGACAGATTTCTGTGTTTCGATTGTACTTTGAGATGTTTTTATGCCTGAATACAATAGAATATGTAGACTTCACTGTTGTCAGAAAAAATATAGCATAACCAAGAAATCTGATAAAAGGAATTTTTAAAGGTATCTCAGAAAGTGGCTTCATAAAATATGTGGCTTTGTTCTGCAAATACTCTGTGTGAATTACTTACTGATGAAATGAACTGAATAAGCCATAAGTCAAGAGTGGGCACAGCAATTAATCTGCTCTTTTCCTGATTTTGCAATGTCAGATGGTAGAATGGGACTGTATCGAGGACCAGTTAGAGAATAGTTGTTGATGTGAAAACCATGGAAAGAAGGAGTTTGAATTTGCCCTTGAAGAGGCATGGTTTTTTGAAAGAAAAGGTAAGCAGCTCTGTCATTGATTATCCGGTTGTTGCCACACTGAAGTACATGAACCACCTTGTCCATACTGATGCAGCTCTCTGTGTCAGAAGCTACACAGGTGGAGAACAAACCAAGGTGGTTCTGATACACCAAAACTGGCAGATAACTGTAGATAATGAGGTGCATCCTAAAATTTCAAGCAGAATAATGTCACGCAGGAAAAGATTACAGTGATGTCAAACCACAAAGTAGGTGCATGTGCTGCAAATAGGACCAGTCAAAATATTTATTATGAAATATTACTAAAAATAATTTTTATAAACTAATTTTGGAATTGATTAAAAACATCACAGAAAAAAATCAAATTTAATTATTGAAGGAAGAGAGCTAGGAAGGGAGGGCTTTGTCGGAACTTTTGATATCGTATCTCTCCCTCTTCATTTTGTTGTTGAGTTCTAGTTTCAACCCCTCCTGTGATGTTGAAATAAAAAACCTGTCATGTATTATCATCAAGAACGTTTTAAAATCTGATCTCCAAAACACTGTTATGGTAGTATTAAACCAGAGAGGGTTGAATAATAGACATCATAGAGACTTATGTTACCTTCCTTTTTTGAATGCCACTTTGTCAAAGCTCTGAATTGTGATATGAAAGCTATTTTTTTCTTAAAATAAAGGGTTGAATATCCACTGATAATTTTTGCTTCTTCTCTGTTTTACTTCACACAGCAATATATGTTAAAGTACCACAGAGACTTGCCTATACATACAATTGACAATGAAGTGCCAAACAGTGAAGCAGGTTTCTTTCCACCTTGTTTATGTTTTTTTATGGCCTGGGTATGAGGATGTATCTGAGCTTTCTTTGGCAAGTAGGACCTCTCCTTTCTTAAACAATCAAAAAGATTCTTACCTAATTTATGATGGAAATATATTCAGTAAGCACTTTCCTTACTGATGAAAGTGACAGTTAATGAAAATAAGCTTTTAATGACATTTTTACAGTGTGCTATGTTTCTTAGTGAAAGTCAACTAGGTTTTCAGAGAGTGAAATACTATTTCTTAAAAAAAAAAACCAGTTTAAGATGAATTTTTGTTGACTAGTGAGAATATTTGTTTTTAATGAAAGCTAACAGCTTATGCATGCTTCTTGTGTGTTGTGCCAACATAATATTACTACCAGGAGAAATAGCAGATAACAATGAAGACATTGTGTATGTTTGGTAACTTTAAAATGCTTCTAGCCAGATTTAAGTTATAAAAGCATTACTATTGCCTGCAGATATGCTACAAAAGTCATGAATTTTCCTATCAATAAGATGTTAAATACAAAGGGCAATTAAGAATTTGGATATGACATTATTTAAATCAAGTATAAATATCCCACTAGTAGACATACTAAGATAAAAGGAAAGTTCCCTTAAGAAAAAAAAAAGTCTGTGAATTAAACACAGAGATTGAAATGATTAAAATCTAGATTCTAAAATATGTGTTGCAAACTTTATTTTCAGTATAATACAATGAAATCTGTGCCAGCTGACACATCATGTCCATAAATCATCATGCTGGCTTTTCTCTTACTACTTTACTTTTACTTCTCCATTTCAGTCCTGTTCCTGCCACTAGGAGCTAAACAGAATATCTGATACAAGGCTCTGGATTTTCACTAACCTTAACAATGTTAGGTAGGCGGTCCCCTTGAGCCTGTTAGTAGGTTTCTCTGATCAGATAGTAATTTTTTAGTGTGCTTTCATTTACAGAGAAGGTAATTCCAAAGTAGGTAGGCACAGACAGACAACCTGGTTCCCCTGTGTTTTCAAGTCATACTACAAGACTGTAATGCCTGGTGAGATAATTTTTATGCCTGTTCATATAAAACTGGACTACTGTCTGTAACTAACACACTAACATTTTAGTCTGAAGATGATATTGAAGATTTTCATAGGCTGTTACATCCAGTTCATTATTAAGGTCGGCTTAAGTAATTTTGTCTTGGACAATTCCACTCAGAATGCAGCTTTTGGATGAAATTCTACAAACCTACCTGTCCAATAGAAATACTAAAAACCCTGAGTGCAAACAAAGCTGTCACATAGCAACCTAACTGCAGGCGTTGGATGCTATAAATAACTTGCAGCGGGAAGTGCACAAGTGAAAACAAAAAGATATGATGATTA
>VWZD01008766.1:109092-139894 GCA_013396695.1 Sakesphorus luctuosus
ACACAGAGAGCACCAGGCTAGATGTTAATCAAAGGCATCCATCACTGCCAGCTTCCTAAAATAAAGATATTCTGAAATAGCTGTCTAAAAATTGAGAATGTTGTTGAAAGTTTCCCAGACTAATTCTAGCCTATATTTCTGTATTATGTCACATTCTTACCATTATTTTCCCCTTAGCATACAGACATAAGTAAAGGTGAAACACTTCAGCCAGTGGGAGATAGTGCTAAAACATTCGCTTTTCTACCTATGAATCAGTATGATAATGTTTCATACCTCCATTCCCTTTTTTTAATTATCATTCAAGTCAATGGAGAAGGAAATGAGACACACAGCTGCAAAGTGGAAAACTTGGCAAAGGAGAAGGTTACTCAGCAGCACTGTGGAAAACTAACTGTCTTCACTGTAAGCAAGCTAAAATAGGAGGAGTTAAATTTTGCAGTCAGTCTTCAGACTAATTGTATGTTGACTTGGGGATTTGCACTGAGCAAGGAGTTTTGAATTTTGAAAAAAGCTATTTTAAAGTCGTTTAAATGATCACCCTTGAAAGAACAGCAGAATACGAAGTGAGATATATTCAGAAATTTATGGAAATCAGATGGCATTTCAAGGTCAAGCATACGTCAAGGTGGTTTATAACCTTAGAACCTCATGAAAGTCGACTTTCTTTTGAATAAAGAAATGCTTTTGCTGGTTTTTATTTGTTTTATCAGCAATGAAAACACTTGAATATCACATGTGAACTCAGACATAAATCAACTTTCTGCAGTGCATATAATCATTTCAAGAAGCTATATTTAACACATCCTCAGATACTGTGTTTGCTTCAAGACAACTTGCTGTTTCACCCACTGGTTGCAGTGTTTGTCATCCTACCATGTAGACTTTTAGCCCTCATCACTAAACTACTCATTTTTTGATGTCAATGGTTTGGACCATGGCATTTTTAACATTTTGACAGAAATTATTTTCTCCTCAAATACATTGCCAAGTTTCAAGAGGAAATGTGAAATATTCCATGATTTTTTTTTTTATTTCACACTGAACATTGTCTGCGAATGGCAACATAATTATCAAATACATGTAAACATTCACAATTACTCATAGCTCTACTTCTGACTTACATGACCTAGTAAGTGAAATGATGTGTTGTCTCTCTACCTTGTTTTGCAACCAGAGAACTCCTAGTTTAAAGAGCATTGCTTGGTCCTGAACAGACACGTGAAACAAAGTCCTGGCTTTATGCTTTACCCATGAAGAAAACAAACATACTTTTCCCTCTCTTGTAATTTTATTTTTCACTCTTACTAAAGATGTATGATAGCAAACATGTAAACACATCTATATTTTAATTTCTTTACAGTAAAAGTCTCTTTGGTTATACCACATTTAATTACACAGAACTTACTGATTAAAAGAAACCCTACTGTCTTATTTCTGTCACTTTGATATATTACNTAACTCTATTACATGGAAAGTGTTTATGAAAAAGCTGCTATAGCGCTATAGCTGCAAAGCTGAAGTAAACAAAGGTCAAAACTTTTTGCAGTATTATTGCCAGTTTCTCTGGCACTTTTGTTTTTGATGGATGTTATTATTTTTCATTTTTCATCTTGAGCAAATGACACTGTGTACAGTGTGGACATGTACTTTTAAAAGAACTAAACCAAATCTGCCTTTCTGCTAACATAAAAGTCTTGCAAGCAATATTCTAGTTAATAGTCAATTTTTACTGCAACAGAAAATCCATTGAGACATTTGCTCCCATTTTGAGATTAAAAAAAAAGGGAGGAGTGGAAAAAAAAAACAGTTAGATTTAAGCTATTAAAACATATTTTCTGCACATCTTCAGATGGCTATCTTCTTGTTTCCTTTTTTAATTTTCTCCCAATTCTCATAGAATCCCAGAATCATAGAATAAATCAGCTTGGAAGGGACTTCAAGAAATCCTCATATCCACTCTTTTACACAGAGTAGTCAACACTGAATAAAGTAGATTGCTCAGGACTTTGTCCATTGGGCTGTCAAGCCCTATAAGGACAGAGATTCTACAGTGTCTCTCTGGACAACACATACCAGTGCTTAATTATGCTAAAGGTGGACAAATTTCTTTCCCCTTTGTCAAATCAGAATCTCACAGCCAGTTTCAAGTGACTGACAATATTTCCTTCTTTTGGGGGAGTATTTCTTCTTGTAGCTCTATGCCTGGTAAACTCTTTAATTTTTTAATTGTGTTTATGTTGTTTTCTTTTGTTTGGTTAAGTTTGGTTCATTTTTAATGTGCTATGTCCCAACACTGCATGCTTGTTTAGAGTTCAGGATTTAAACAAGAATTATAGTAGGTGCAAGATGTAAACCAGGTCTTTAAAGTAGAAAAAAAATTACAAATAAGGTAATGAATACTTCTAGAAGGCCCAGTGAATCCTCAGACCTACATTCAGAGTCTTTTCAGGGGTATAGAAAAAGCTGAATTCTTTCAGACATGAAATGAGGACAAACTAATTTCCTGAGGAGAGATATTACTTCATCATCCTTCGGGGTACTCAATCCCATGTGACAAAAGCTGTAAACTTTATGCTGCAACCACAAGAGAGGAATTCAGTTGTTCTAATAGTTATGACTTGGTGTGGTGTCAGGCGTGTGCCTGTGTGCACACAAAGTGTATTTATTCAAGAGTTCCCTGGGTGGTCCAGGAACTCCACAGGGACTTTCTGCACAGATGAACCAATGGACTGACTTGAGAGATGAGATTTTCTTTTTTTTCCCCCCTACTCATAGGTGTCATCTAGACAGTCTTATGACTGAACTGGTGTATTTTTTTCCGTGGACATGATGGTGGAATCTGATAGCCATAGCTGGTTGTTACCCTCCTTGTGCAAAGAGGAAATGACTGCAAGAGTTTCCTGACAAAGAAACAAAGCAGATCAAGTGCTGATTACTGTTTACTCTTAGTAAGGCAGCCGTGAAGCCAGAAGATCAATCCAGTGCTATCTAAAATCAGTCTATTGATGAGAACTATAAAAGCACCATAATTATTGGCAGCATAGAGTTCACAGCACCACTGGACTTGTGTGACAATAATTACACAGAGGGAAAAGCAGCACAGAATTTAGCTTTCCATCTTGATATCTGTAATTGCCCAAAACATATATCTTAAGAACTGGAATTTTTGGTAACTTTAAAAATCAAACCATAAAACAGGTTATACAGTTTTTCCAGTGACATGGAAATAAAACCCTTGCTGAATAAAATAATCAAAATTACTTTGCAAAACAAACCCTTCTATTAAGTTTAAATTAAATGGTTCTTCTGCTGTCAGACATGAAGATTAATCAGACTTTGTTACCCAAGTGCTTATATATCCAGCAGGCTATTTTCTTGAACTAAGAAAATAAATTTTTTTAAACATCAGAATTAAATTATTTCCATAAAACCCCATTCTGATTACCATCAGCCCATCTAATATATACAGTTTTAGTTAACCCAAGCATATCAGGACCATTCCAGCACTAGAGAAAAGTGTACTCCAGCAGTCATTGATTTACAGTCATTCTCCTCCAGCTTGAATTTGCCTTTCAGTTCTTTCCAAACACCTGGTATCTAAGTCCATCTGTTTCTTGCTCCGGCTCCACATGACAGCCTTCTGTTCAACCCTGTGCAAATTACCTAATTTCATGAATACTGTTCTTATTTTCTTCATAAACCAAGAAAAAAGAAGTGCAAAACCCCCATAAAATCTTATAGCTTTTGGACATCAATATCCAAATAAACAAGAAAGATTTTTCCCACGTTTTCAGCTCTTTCTGCCCAAAGTCAGAATTCCTTCTGTTTTGCAATACAGTTCAGCCTAGGTCCGACCCTAAGCAAATCCAGAAATTTCTACATTACCCGTCATTAGTATTTTTCCTGATCTTTACTAACACCAACTATTCTTCTTTTAGTCTTCTAGTCTTAGACAACAAGTAGCAGGTAATTATTCACATCTCTGAAAACTAACTCTATGTTCTTCATGCACTTTATGGCAAAACTCAGTCTAATTATTTGAGTTTTTTTTTTTTTTTTTTGACCATTGATATCTCTGACACTCAGATGATTAATATTTCACTGTAACAACATAAAAATTGAGGACATTTGTTATGTCAGTGTGTAACATACTCTGAATGTTCTAACATTTGCACTATGACAAAGTTCTTGACTTGAGATCAGATGCTTCCTAATAGGGTAATGAATTACCATTTATTGCAAATACTAACAAGATAATGGTGTTATAGTTTATTGTGTAATCAAACATTAACTTTTACAATATTCTAAATCAAAATGGTTCTTTGATGGGTAAAATTTTCAGCGCTTGGAACACAAATGATAAAGTGTGTTCAACATGGACAAATAAAGAAATGTGTTAGAGATTAACAGGAATTTTGTGTTAGGGATATCAAAGCCCTGACAGAATAGTCTGAAACCATATTCTCCTGCACTTACTCTTGTCTAGTATTGTCCAGCCTACCACCATCCTGCTGTATTGTTCTCTGTTAAAATTAGCCTGGAGGGGAGAGGAAAACAAAGGCCACTACTGTTGTTTACTAAAACCCAAAAGAAACCAACAAAAAAAACCCCTCTATTAAATCTTTCTTTCTCAAAGAATATGAAAAAATATGAGAGGGTTTCCAAGGCTACTTTTCCAGACAGGCCTATGACTTAGGAAATCCTTTTGCCTCTCTTGGCACAAATTCCGATTTTTTTTTTCCTTTATTTTTGGGGTTTTGGTTGGTTGGTTGGTTTTGTTTTGTTTTGTTTTGTTTTGTTTCTTCATATACACATACAGGAAAACATATCATCAAAATAAAACTGCTCTTCTTTTGTTAATCCTCAGAAATCATTCTCATTCCCCATGAGGAGCATTTTACTCTGACTTATTTTTCCATCTGATTTACTCCCCATGGAGTTTCATTGCTTCTTTCTTTTACCCTAAATGTAAGATATTTAGCCTACTTATCAGCATTAACAAAATCTGTGATTACTTATGAATTAAAAGAGGTCCCCCATTCAGATAGCTGGATGTTGTGAGTCCAGGTCAAGCCTTAAATTCCTTCTACAGTGCTAGGAGTAGTAGCTCCAGCTGTGAATTCTCTTAAGAGTCTAAAACAAATATTGCAATTACCAAGTCCCTCCAGCTATGCCTAAACTAGAGGACCAGAAAGAGTCTCTCAAACTACCACACTTAGCTAGGAGATTCAGCGGCATCATGGCTCAAAGCACATATACATGTGCTAACATAACACATATCGTGCCCCCAACCTAATTTCTATCTGCATAAAGACAGCTAAACTGAAAAGGGGCTGCAATGCCCTTGCATGGTCACATTCTTGGTAGGTGTAATTGGGAGAAGAGGACAAGAGAGTGTTAAGTGTAATGCATTCACTACAGTCCCATCATAGCCTCCAGGAATTAAGCCCTGTTCTTCTTTTCTTAAAAGAAAATCCATCCAAAATTATGTCATTTAATAGTACTGCTTTTCTGTTATAAACCTCATTTAGTAACACCTTCGACAAGAAACAGAGCATTGCATAGTGAGTTTTTCCTATGGCCTTTGTCTTGACAATTTCCCCCGCTGCTGCTATTTTTTTTTTTCAATTACATGCTACTTGCAGTTCACAGCCACTATCATAACAAATATTAGTTGCGGTAGATTTTTTCTGGATGTGTATAAGTGGCTGCTTTCACTACATTGTTACAAAAATATACCAGGGTATCTTCCAATTTACATGTCAATTAATTATGCATAGTATTATTTTAAAAAAGAAAAAAAGCTAGAAAGTCTACAATACCAATTTGAAAAATTGAGTATCTTATCTATAATTTAGAAAAGTAACTATGGCTATAAAAATGAAGCCAAATATTCCCCAAATTGAAGCCTTTTCAAGTTACCATCTGTACATTCAATAAAATCCACTGGATTTGAAAGTAAAACCCTCTTCTTTTATACATAGTATCTACTACTGCTCGGCAAGATGTACATATGATTGCGTGAGTGTCATCTTGCAAAATGGCTGTGGATTTAAATTAAAAGAAAAACAAATAGAGATATAGTTATTTATCAACCTATTCCAAAGGTTGAATATATATGTATATCTCATATATTCTGATGTAGGAAAGAAAAGTTATACAGAGTATAATACTGCATATCATTATATAATGTATAAAGTAGTATAAGCATACTAAGTATGTAGTATGAGGAAATCTGCATACAAAATACAACTCAAAATATCCTACATCTTTCCCTCTGCAAGGACATGAGAGAGCAGTAAAACCTACCTCCTGCTTCACCATTCAATGAAAAAAGCTACCTCAGAGGACTGAAGAAGAGATATTTCCTTTCCCTTGAATCTTTCTAAACTCAATGAAATATTAGGGGTTTAATTGTTTACAGAAGAGCCTTCTTAGACTGTTTTAAGATGACTTCCTTTCAATACTCACATTCTAAGTGTGATATTTCAGCACAGAAACATCCTATTTTCCTTCTGAAAGCTATTAAATGTTACACAGAAGGAAGTCCAAGAGGCAACAGAAGGCAGAGGAGAGAAAGGGTTTTACAAACAGCTATAAGTCATGGTGGCTTCTGAGGCCAGACATCAGTGTATTTCACTCTGAGTCTATAATGTTTTCAGTCAAAGCAACTGCCTCCAAAAGACAAAGGGTGGTGGCTCTGTGAAAGGCAGGGGCTTATCACTCCTGCAGTAATATGAACTCAGGAAGATGTAGGAGCCATAAATCTGTGCTTTCTTCTGAATTTTTCCCCAGTGGAACCTCCATAGCAGATATTCATGACATCCCATCTTACGTTCAAGCCTCTGTCATAGCATAAGTCATACCTATTGTGAACTAAATAACAACAAAAGCACCAATATATTCCTTCTGGATAAATAACAACTGAATTAGATTTTTATTCAGAACAGAACCCCATAAATCACATTTTTCAGTCTATTGCTACTCAGAATGTGTAGTTTAAACATGCCTTTAGATGTTATCTTGTAGAGATGCTTTACCTAACAGAAGCCTTGATCTAAAACTGTGCCCTATTTTGAATGCATAGAAGGCATTTCAAGCTCTTATTCACACGCCTTTTAGTTTTCAAATGCAACAAAATATTAGTGTGACAATTTCCTCCACAGTATCCATCACATTTCTCAGGCTGTGGTCTAGTCCCTCTTCATTTTCTTTCACAACAGATTTCCCCAGTCAGCAATGCTTTTCTAGTTCTGACATGTTCCATGGGGAGCATCTTTATGGTTGCTGTGGGAGTAGCTGCCTGTTAAAGAGCTAACTGGCAGCTGGCAGAATGACTAAAGCAGATGACACTGCTCATCTCTATAAAAGAAGGATGTTTAGAAACAGTTTCTATGTTCCCCAAGGCTTCTAAAGATAGCAATATGCTAGTTAACTGACATAATTAGAGGTCATCCTTTTCTTTAATGATAACTCTATATACCCTAATCCCTCTTCTTATCACAATTTATCTGAAAACCACTTATTTTTAATAATAATGCTCTTACAAACCCTTCAACACCTGGTCAAGTTTCTGGTTCCCCATTAGGATAACAAGGCAAAATTACGTCTATACACCCCTCAATCTTCACACAGAGCACTGGCCTTGGGTGATACATCCACCTTGCTCTAAACATTTAATTTTCTTATTTATTTCAGAATAAGGAAACTGTCTTGCCATAAGATGGCCACAAAACAATCCCTGTTCTACTTCACTTGTCTCAACATCCACATTGCTGAATTATAGAACATATGCAACATACTTCATCCACCTGGCAGGAAAGAAAGCAAGGCATAGCACTTTGAAGAGTGTACACAGGAGCTCCAAAGGTATAAAAAGGTAAAACTTTATACATTTCACTGGAAGATGAGACTAAGATAGATGTGCTTCTGAATACAAGCCAATTTGTCAACTTTGGTTTTCCTTTTCTAGGGTCCTCAGCATGTAGCTCAAAATGCAACTATTGATTAGCTCTGATTTATAGAGTATCACCACATATTGGTAAGGAATAAAAGTAGTATGGAAGTGCTGAACTGGAAAAGGATTTTGTTTTTGCTGAGCTTTGACTGTGAACATGAGTGACTTTCTGGACACAAAATTTTTCAATGCAAGCAGCTATGTCCTTATGAAATTGAATTGGTTGCTGTTCATGGGTCATGGTAAGTACATTTAGAGTGGAACTGTAATGACCCAAGAATACCTTCAAAAGTGGTTATAAGAACTTTAAATTTAGTTTAAAAGTGATGTACAAAACCTGTATTTATGACATCCTATTAAGTGTGACAACCCTTTTCATTCTCTTGACTATATTTTCACATTAACACTTTCATTGTATTTTTCCTTCACAAATTGAATTGCCAGACTTTTCTTCCACTTTTCTTGCACTTGTTATATATCTCTTCACCTTTCATCGCCTGTTCTCATCACCTATTATTTATCAGTGTGAGAACAGTCAATGTGGCTTGAAATGTTTTGCATAAGGAACTCAGTCTATGCAATTAAGTTTCAATGTTATAAGAATAACATTTATGTTAACAGACACTTACACTCTTATTTTTTTGATGGTTCAGGTCCACAACTTATATGATGCAGAATATATACAAATAAGCATGACTAAGTTGCTTAAATTGAAAAGATATTTTTATTATTATTTTTGTGAACCACAGTGTGTCTCACGTACGGTAATCAAAATAAGCAGTCTCAGTCCTACTGTACAATAAGAGATAGTTCTTAAAAGATTAAAATCTAACTCTGCAGAGTTAAAAATAGAAGAACTTCTTTTACAAAGGTGTAANTCCTTAACAAAATAATAATTAAAAAACCCTATAGGAGAATAGCAGTCCCATAACACCCTAATTGTATAATGCACTGCCATCCCTTGCCTTGTGAGGACATGAAGAATCTCTGAGACAACAAGTTGACTGGCAGCAGTATCTGTTCAAATTACTTATTGACATCTAGGGTACTGTCTTCCTTCTTTAAGTTTTGCTCAGAATCTGAGGAGGGAGAAATGAACTCAAGGAACTGGTCTCATTTCTCTAACAGTGAGGTGACTTCTGATTTGTTTCTATTCTATAACCAATAAATGGAAGTTCACAGCAGGAATAAAAGGAGAACCAGGGACACAAAAGTGAATTATTTGATTTATGGAGAAATTAATTAATACTTAATAAAAATCTAAGTAAGACACCTGACGTCAAAGACAGGAAGGGAATAATAGTATTTGCATCCTCTGTTTTACATAGGATCAAACCAAATGATACAAGAAGACTTGCTGTCCTGCTTTTCTTGTTATACACAAATATGACAGTGTGTTTTACAGCACATATGCATCAACTTTAAATTCTGCTATTTTCATACAAAAAGAAATTCCATAGATTTTATTTTTACTTTTCAAAAGTTAAATACTCTCAGCTTTTATTTTACATAATTAATGTATGTAATACACATACGCCTTTAAACCCATTAGGTTGTCCCTAAAGCAGTGTTCTTTAACCCAGTGTGCAAGACCGAATCAATATAGTGATTGGAAGCATTTGTTTCCATTACCATTCTGCAGAATAAGGTGCCAGGCATCTAATAAAGCTGACACCCCTTTTAGAAAACAAGCAAAGTCTTTTATACAAAAAAGGTAACAAAGAAAGAGCGATACTGAAACAGGTATTACTCACGCTTATATAACAAAATTCTTAATGTGCATGTGCTAGTCTTGTTCCAGTTCATTATATTATAATTTGCACATATAAATTTGCCTGTGAGTGGATTTTTTTTTTAACATTGTAATCATCTAAGGTAGCTTAAGGTTGTATTTTCATCCTATCAGCTACCACCGAGTTATTATTTAACCTTAAATTCTATGACAGTTTCTGCTTCAATCTGAACAATTATCTGTCAAAAAAATAAGGATTTAGAATATTTTGTTCCTAAAGACTCTTAATTTCATTCTGTTCCTGGGGCCTTCTTATTGCTCCATGGCTCCAGCACTCCAATGTGATAGTTTCAAGGTTGCTTTTAGAGTTACCGAGAACTTCTCTTTTAATTCATCTGACATTAATAATGGTGGGTATTCTACAAAAGAAATAATTTTTCTTAAACTCATCCTAACAGGAACATTAATCAAACTATGTCCTACAGCATCAAGAATTTAAGATACTGAATAAATTCTATTAGTCTCCATTTGTTTTTAATACTCATTATCAAGGAACACTCTCTCATTTTGGCTTTATTAGAGTTTAGTTTCTCAAATTCTGCATGTAAAAAAATGGATTTTTCTTTGAATTACTATGTAGTATTAAAAAGAAGCCCAAGAAAAAGCTTCAAATACAGCTTTACAACTGCACTTAGCAGATACTTAGTTTCAATAAAATGTTTGTTATTCTTCAGTAAATGGGACTCAACACATTCCTAAATTAGTAGTCATTTAAATTCTTGCCTGAGCTAGAAATAATGGTGAAAAACAATGTAACAGGTATAATGAAATATGCACGGTAAAGAAAAACTGACAGCAAACTTTGGATCATGTAGCATTGTTAACTGAAGGTATTGTATGATTTTCTTCTTCAGAAGGCACCATTATCTTTCATATGCATACTTTAAATAAAACAAATGTTAATAAAAGCTAGAGAAAGATGAAATAGAAAACATTAGTGCTCAAAAAAAACGCAAACTGTCAAAGTAAGATACTCTGAAACATTCTGGTAAGTGCATTCCCAAGATGCCTTGAAACACACTATATTAAAATATCCAAGCTGTGAAGGTCAATCCTTGCTATGATATAATTTAGGAATGCAATATCTTCACATAATACATTTCAGCACTTGACACTGAGTGTGCTATCTTCTCCTGGTGTAACGTAAAGGTCTGATTTTCAATACTGTCACGAAATCAGTCCTGGGATGCAAGAGAAAAAGGACATGTAGACAAGATTAGTGTGCTCCTCACTGCCTGAAAGAAGTATATCTATCTTCTTTTTCAAGTCCACCTGATGTAGTGCTGGTGCTTAGGATAGTACTCAATCCTATACATGAAGGTTCAGTTGATTCCTCTTTCATCCTACTGTCTTCACTCTCCTGTAATGCATTGTCCAGATATGAATCTGATATTCCTGCCACTTAAGCACATTTAGGGTCTTCCTTCAATTCCTCACGGAAGACTAAATATGGAACAAATTTAAAAGAACACAGATCAAGCATTCCAGCAACACTGAAGAACAATGAGACACAATGTCTTTAAATTGTAAGTTTTTTGACATAAGGAATACCTTAGAAATTGAAGATATGGTAAATTTCACAAATTAACACAGAAATTCTATGATTAAGTTGCAGACATCTTCAGATGGGCTGCTTCTGAGCTCTTGTTAAGAACAAGAACTAACAAGTTCCAATCCTTAAAGACAGAAATATAAAAATATTTCAGAATTATAAAAATATTTTCCTGATTAATTACCCATGTGTGCAACTATTCTTAAGATAATAACATTTCACAGTAAAATAGCAGAGTGATGGAGAATAACTGCTTCTGGACTCAGTTGCATTTTTCAGCATTTTGCACAAAGCTGCTACACACAGATGGAGAGGCTAGCCCAATCTTGGGGAGTTTCAATGTCTGAAATTAACCAATTTCTCTTTACATTCCTTCATTAATAACATGCATAAAGATACATGAGTTTTCCTATGCTGGCTCAGTCATGATTCTTTTACAAATCCACAACTTATTTTTATAAACTGTCAGAAAATGAATCATTTCCCACCCATGTGCAGTTTTCTTTATTTCCCACCAGCCCACCCTGTGCTTTCACTTTTGTATTCTTTCCTTGCTTCTTTTGTTGCTCCCCCTTTGTTTTAGCTTTCTTTTTATAACTCTTCAAAGGCCTTCCTCTCATTGTCCCTTACTCATGCCTTGTTCTGCAGAAAAATATCTGCAGCAACAAGACGTTTTTGAAGTGAGTGACAAATGATGCTGCTGATTGAGTGCAGCAAGAATATGTGATACAATGAGAGAAGTGCGTGGTTTTACAGCTTGTGTCAAAATATGGGCTGGCCTTAGTTTTCTTGTAAATTTGCTTAAATAACTGGGTTTGATTCTTTGCATGAGGAGAAGCTGAGCTCAGCATAAAGGTTTTGCTGGTTCTGGAGAATTTTTACCTATCTACTCTTCTGCATTTTTCTCATGAAATTGAAAGTAGCTATATACTATGAGGACTGGCTTCTCTAAACCAAACTTTTTTGAAGGGCTCCTGAGCATACACAGATTTGTTACTGTTTGTCAGAGGAAGATGATAATAAATGAGCTCCAATTGTGTTGAATAGGGAATGTCTCAGGTTTGGCTCAGTTTTTTACTAACTCTGGACTGCTTTCTTCTCTTTTCTCGAGCTTTCTCAGCAAGGAAGAAAAAAACTGCAAAGGGGAAAAACTCAAAAGAAACTGAACTGACTCAAAAAGGAATTATATTTCTTAACATCTACAAACATGTATGCAATTTACTTACTATGTGGACTCCACTCTAGGGGAAAGGGAAAAAGGGGAAGGGAAGGGGCAACAAGGAACAAAAAGGAATGAACTAAAACAGAACAAATAAAACTAATGAATACAATTCAAAACTTTAAGAAAGGAGGGAAACAGGCAACGATACAATCTCACTAACGTCCAGAGCTAGGAAAACACCGACAGAGACACTGGACTATCTAAGCTCCCCCGGTTCTCTCCTGAGCTCCCGGAAACCGGAAAAGAACTCCTCCTCCTCTTACTTTTACGTGGAAAACACGTGTGGAATACTTTGTAATGTCCACTTCCTTAGTTACACTGGTTACTGAGGAAGCCATGGATCAAACCTATTACATCAACATTGAAAGAAAACAATGTCATGAATGAAAAATAATAAATAATTGTTTTGTTTTGGTTTGGGTTTTTTTTGTTTTCATGGATTTGAATATGTTAGTTGAAATAACACTGCAACAGAAACTGCATGTGAACACTCCACTGTCCTTCACAAGCAGATTCCCATGCAGCATAGCTTTTTGGGGCAACGTACTCTATCATTACCATGCACATTGTTACATCCCATTAGCTGTCACTGAGAACTACCTTTGGACTCTCATAGCCTTCAGTACTCATCTTCCTTGTTTTCTGAAAGAGTTCCAGGGAAGAACAATGAAGGAGAATGTAGGGAGAGGCTTGGCTTTAGCCTCTATGCACAACCCATCGTCCAGGAGCTGACAGGCTAGCCAAGGTCACTGCAACCTTGAGGCAGCCACAAGGCAGGTAAACAACCTTGGAGCTGGGGAAAAACACAGCCCCCATGGCGCCAGCATCATGCTGCCAGCCTCGTGAACACCACCTCTCCTCCAATCAGAACAGCCTGCTACCTCGTGGACAGAGCCTTCTGACCTATCAGAAGTTGTTATTGTTCACATGTCCACTCCAGAAAGTTATAATAACCTGTTTACCCCCTAATAAAGTTGAACGTTCCTGTTGTTATTATTATTATTATTATTCTTAGCTCTGTCTCTATGAGAACACACCTTGACATCCTGTGCCAAACCTGGGGTACCGTCAGGGTGGCAGGCGAGTGCATGATAAAACCTCTCGCAAAGCTCCCTTTCCCCAACAGGAGAATAGAAAGATCTTTCTCTTATCATCCAACCCCTGTATCTATATATTGTAAAATCACAGAGAAAGAGAGGAAATAAACACACCATATTTTTAGCCTCAGAACTCAACTTTACTGATTACCTAAACAGAAAAATTACCTTTTGAGAATATTTATCTGATCTGAAGAATTCTGGAGGTGTTTTGAACAGTCAAACAAGAGACATACCTATTGGAAAAAAATCTAGGTCCTGAATATATACAAAAGGTTTTTAGACATAGACATCTTAAGTTAATGCAAATACCAAGTTCTGACCTAATCCTTTCTTGAGCTATGTTAAGGCTCAGAAGAACCATAAAAAAAGAATACATCACGGAGTTACAAGTCATCACATATGAGCCACTGGATATGACTTTGATTGTGACCCTTCCTACTCGCTGGCAAATGCAATGCTTATGGGGTGAGCGGGTGCATTTGAACTGTTCTCAAAATTTGGGTGATAAACATTGTATGAAATACCTTATTGATATGAGCAATAGTTATTTTTGCCCTGGTTTACATCAGCTGGATACAGTTTAAGTGAATATTATATAAGGTCACATTTTTAATAAAAGTATCCAAACAGAATTTTATTAGTCTGACTAGGAAAGTTCTCCTATACAAAGAAAACTCACTCTGTGCCTTTCTGTTACCTCCTTGGCCAGCAGCACTTTGAAAACAAAGCAGAAATGAACAAAAGTCACATGTGAGCTTCCTTCTTTCATAACTTGTGATTATATTTCATGATCTGAGTGCAAAAGTTCATATGAGACTTCCTTGGGTTTTACTAGATCATAATAATTTCTTTTCATATCAGAGTATGAATTGTCTGTTCTGGGTATAACAACTGCTGTTTCCTACTTTTTTCTAATGCCTGCTATCTAACATTGATGCTATAATAATCCTATTTTAATCTTGCTGCACTGTAGGAAGCTGAAAATCAGCAACTGGAATCTGGCCCTAAGGCAGCATGTCTTTCATTATGAACAGGATCAGCAATCAGATTCTGTTTTGCCAGTCAGAAATATGACCAAAGAAAACAAAAACTGCTTGTTTCAGGCTCTCTCTTAATTTATACTATTTATAAGATATTTTATCCTTACCAGTGATAAGCCTTTATCATGTGAAATTTACAGTATATCAATATCAATATAAATTTATTATCATTTCAAATAACCTCATTAGTTTGGCAGCTTACTTACAAATGACTAATCTAATCCTCATAGGATCAGTCAAACTTGTTATTTCATAGGAGGTTAATGACCCTAGTTCATCAAAACATCTTCTTTTTCACAATGATAAGAGATACGAAAAAGATATTTAATTATTTTTATTTCAAAATATATTTCACCCCATTGCTTGCAATATGTTTATTGCACACAATTGGGTGGGCTTTTTTTTCCTGCTGCCTATTACATTAGCTAGCTTAGAAACTTTTATATCTACTTTTTTGTTCTTTATTAAAGGGATTGTGAAGAAGAAGGATGTTTTTAATCATTAGTAATTTCTGCCTGTGGATGAAAAAAATATAGTTGAAAAGTATCAGTACAGAGAAGATCAAGTGATGATCTCAGATTTAGTTTGAGACTTAGGTATCTAAATCAGAGAGCAAAACCAAAAACCACTTTATTGAAGCAAGGCTTAGAAGGGGAAGCAGTTGAAGAAGAAAGGAGGAGGAAAGAACCAGCTAATAATAAAAGATAGTAGAAAACAACATATTAAAAAAAAAAAAAATCATCTTTGTAACATAGGAAGATAAGGGATAAAATGTAAGCCAGAAGACAAAGTGAAAGTCATTGGCTGAAGAATGAGAACCTGATTTCATTATGCAGTTTTTAATTTATCATATTAAACTGTATTTCAGTGGGATGACTCCTGATATGAACAGATATAAGACAAAAAGTCATAACCTACTGGTGAAAATATTTACTTTTTAAGGAGAAAAAGATGAAGGGGGTAGCAATGTGAATTGACCTGTGTATGCAGAGGAGAACACAGAAACTGATACTGAGTACAGAAACTGGTGGTATACTGTAGCGAGGAGGAGGTTGTAGCTTTGGTGGGGATCAGTGTCCTCTCCCATGTAAAAAGTGACAAGACCAGTGGAAATGGTCTCAAATTATGTAATGGAAAGTTTAGATTAACTAATGGAAAACGTTTCTTCAGTGAAAGGGTGGTCAGGCATCCACAAAGGTTGCCTAGGGAAGTGGGGGAATCACCATCCCTGGAACTGTTCAAAAGGGGTGTGGATGTGGTGTAGATTTTACAATTATGTGACAATGCAACTCCCCAGTTTTGCAGATATCTTCAGTACAACAGTGATTGCTCTAGTTTTTCAAAGTAACAATAAACCAGCAACTCTGAATTAAACGCTAGGGATTCAGAATATTTAATTGTTTCCTCTTTTCAAATATATCTTGTTCTGACAATGTACTAGGCAAAGTGTGAGAACATCTATCTCCCTCCTGAGTTCTGACAAGTGGTTAAGAAATCAACATTTCCTTCTGTTACTTCTGCCTCTGTCTGGCACTGAGAACACCAAAAAACCAGTCAAATAAGCACATCAAAACAGCAAGTGTAAACATTTGGAAACATTTCCCTTTGGTTACTTTATTTCACTTTCTCACACTGATGTTCTTTCCTGTCATTTGTGCTGTGCACTGTCTTACTTATAGAAAAAATATTTTGTAAATGTATCTTCCATCAGAGTGATGTAGAATTAATGATGTTATAGCTTTTATTCTTACATACCCTTAAAAATTATCTTAATTTCTTAATTTCACTATTTTCTAGTATTCTCTTACTACAATACCTTAGTTGACCCTTCTGAATGCAGTTTTAATAAAAATAATTATGAAGTTTATTAAAATCTTGTGGCATAATATTGTATATTTATTCCTCTCTTCACTAGAGACTGGAATTTAAATAATGTGAGGACACTTTCTGTTGCAATATTCAGTGATGCCAGGAAGCACAGAAGTCTGACAAAAACCTAAAAAGAAGTCTTGTTAATCTTAATAGCAATCAAAAAACCTGATTGTAAAAAATGCTGATTTTTGTACTCCTGCCAACTTAATAATGTACTCTATCATATGCTTTGTATCCCATTAATATGCTTCATTATAATGTGTCACTTGTCTGGGATCATACTTTGAAAACTAATCGTAATGTTATGCTTAGTTTAGAAAAAAATTTGTATTTTTCAGAGGATAGATATCCAAAAAATGTTATCTTCTTCCCCTTTTACCATTATAAACATGTACATTGCTCGTTTCTTCAGTAGACCTAAGTTTAAATTAATGTAGCATATCGTATTGTCACCTTGGTAATCTTCAAAAGAAAGAATAGGTTTCTGAAGAAGTAAACAAAATGAATGTTTTCATCGGAACGGTAAAATATCCACAGGATAAGCCTCTGGGGATCCCCAAGGTTTTATCTTACAGCATAACATTGTCAGGTACATATTTAAAAATTTATTTTTCCACAAAATGAATTGCATTGCCTAGCCAGGTTGTGTTGGTACATACAGTTTTGCTGTTTCCAATGAAAACTAAATGTACAATGACCTTAGAAATGAGAAACAGAAGTGACTTCAGCACCGAGATTTTCTGACAGTTTTTGATGCAAGTATTTCACTGTGAGGACCTTTTTCTTATGTAGTGTTCCTTGTACTTCATCTTGCTCTTCATGAGAGTCCATGGCATGTGATGACTTCTGTTTATTATCTGCAGCTGTTAATTCATAAAATGGGAAGAAAGGAGTTTTGTAACCATGTCCTTATATAAAAGATTCACTTAGAAAAACATTCTATATATGAGGGCATTGTGCTTATGAAAGTTTTTTCCTTGTTTAAAGATACATTTTACAACACTATTGTTTTAGTAACCTCTATAAATACAGGTTAAAAAACCCAAAACCAAACAAACCCAGGCTACTGGAAGGTTCACTAGATTAAATCATTCCATCCAGGATCAGGACTAAAACAGTATCATTGCACTGGGATTCAAGTTTCTTTATTTAGTTCCATTTTATCTACCTTCTCTGAGTGAGAATATGAAAATCATTTCACCAGTTTTGCTTCTCAGGTGATGCCCATATATTCAGTTAATAATTGTGACGGATAATGATAGTGGAAAAATGAACTAATATTTTGGGATACCTAATTTGAGCAAGATGATTAAAAATAATAAGAGATAAAACAAAGCCTTTAGTCTTAGCCAACAAGAAAAAATCCAGTATCTCAGGATTTTTTTACAGTAGAAATAGGAGAGAAATACGTGGAGTGATCCTGACCTCATTTTTCCACAGAAGTAGGTCCTACTTCAAATTTCTAGAACACTACTGAAAAATATCCCTCAATGACTAACATTATTGACATGATTAATGCTTTGAGGTAGATGATTGCTATAAACAGCTTTCTGCAAATATTTTTTATAAACTTTAAAAATAATTTATAGTTTGGTTATGTTTGCTTTTCTTTTCTTATTTTTTCATTAGTGTTCAAAAAAGGGAACTTCAATTATCAAAATGTAAGAGGAAGACACAAGTGCTACAAAAAATGTATTAATATTAGTTGCTTAGTCATGCTACAGTGGAATGTACATGTTGTTCTCCCCATGGAGAGATAAGATTCCCACATTATTCAAAGCAAATTATTAATTAGTACGTAAGATGAAGGAAATACATGAATGTAGAGATTTACATTCAGAAAATGTGGCCAGCCTAAAAAGCTTTGCAGAGTAGGAAAAAAAATAATAATAAAAAAGTGGTTTGATACTACATTGCCACTGTCAAGCAATGGCAAATATGTGGACACATATAAAGATCACTTTCTAACATCCACAGAAAATTTTTTGCTTAAAAGGATGTATCCATAAACAGATCAAGGATCTGAAAGAACTTCTGTACACGCTGAAGAAACAGAAATAATCAATTTCTCTTCCCACATAATTTCAGACTTTTCTTATTTTCATCATCCACCAACCAATGGCAGGAAAAAGCTAAATATACCTGCAGCTAAGTATCACAGATAATTATTAGTATCACAAGTTCACGTATGACAGTGGGCAGCTGTGCACACAACCTGTAACCATAATGTCTTGTCAACAAAGTAGGTGCAGTGGTAAGGCTAGATGTGGCATGGCACACAGGGCTCAAAGTCCTATTCAGAGTTTGAGATTCCCAGTGTCTAAAGTAATGTAAATTATTCATGCTATGCTCTTCTTATAGAGTTACCTCTAATGACTAGCATTGTGAATGATACCTTACAGAGTCTGAGTTGCTTGGATAGTTACAAAGCAACACCATTGCTTGCAACTGGAAGAGGCAAGAATTGAGGATTGAAAGAATTGAAGATTGAACATTCTCTTACTGAAATAGCATTTTAGAGATTTCTAAAAATTTCAGTTAATTTGAGCCACATTGAGGGAGTATTTTCTGTCAAATAAAAGCTATGAAACAACAAAAAAAAACAAACAAAAATCAGACTTCAAAACCTGGAATGTTTACTGTCTGTCCTTTCTCTAAAAGGCCAGTGTTTTAAGTGGTGCCAGATTTTAATATCTACTTTTGCTTGGAGCAGAGCAACCAAGCACCAAAGAAACTGGATGCTTCTATGCATTGCTTCTCTTTCATTTATATCATGTGATTTTTTGCACCAGCAAGACAGCAACTTTATAAATTCAGAGCATCTGTTATGGGTCCTTTGATTCTTAGACATAAATATAGTATTGTCTTATTACTGGGAACTCTAAACTATTTCTTTCTTTGTCATTACAAATGCTAAATTGTCTAAAAATGAACAAATGGTGATATACTAAAGGAGTAAGCTGTAACAAAGAATTATTGGCAATCTCTGTACTTCCAGGTGAATTTTAATTGATATCAGAACAATTTAATAATAAAAATAATTTGAACTTTCAGGATTAGATTATCTGGCATTAACACACATATAAATAAACTATAAATATTTCAGGGAATTCTCATATGATTTACACAGATCAGAATTTGTAACAGTCTGGAATTTGGTTCCTAGAGCAAAACCACCTCAGTCAAGGCTGTTAATGAAATAAGACAGCATATGAGGCAAAAGGCAAAAATCACAAAATCATAACAGAGTCTACATGACATCTAAGTTTCGAGGAAGGTTATAGGGAGTTATATGGCATGGTGAATCAAATCACTTGTAGACTTCTTATTGC
This sequence comes from Sakesphorus luctuosus, assembly GCA_013396695.1. Taxonomy (NCBI): domain Eukaryota; kingdom Metazoa; phylum Chordata; class Aves; order Passeriformes; family Thamnophilidae; genus Sakesphorus; species Sakesphorus luctuosus. The sequence continues at coordinate 128,963 of VWZD01008766.1, forward strand.
AGAGATCTAGATTTCCTCACAAGCAGAAGACAGTTTAAGCATGTTAATATCTGTACATGTACTAACACTCATGTGTGCTCAAGTACAGAGAGAAGAAAAAAATAAAAGGAATTTTGGAAAGTTAATATACAACTTCAAGAATTTTAGATTTAAGAAATTAAATCAGAAATTGAACGAGAAAATGCATATTATTATGGACAGTTTTGGACAGTACAGCAATTATTTAAAATATATTATCTGCTTATCATACTAAATAACAGAGAGTAGTTCATAGCCTTTGGGATTAGTGGAGAACAGTATCAGATGTTAAAAAAAAAAACAAAAAAACACTCCTATATTTCCAAATCAAAAGAACAGTTTCTTAAAATTGCCAGATACTGAATTTGAATATAAACAGGGTATCAGAATAAGCCACTTTATGTTTTGGGGGGGGTTTGTGGGGCTTTCATTCATTCATTCATTTGGTGGTCAACTCAGAAAATACTATCAGCCTGTGGGACCTGTGTCTCCCTGTGTCACACATCCTTGTCCATCACATTAATTCCCCTTCAACCTCCACAAAAATGGTGAGCTTTGCATTTCTGAGCACTGAAGAAGCAACAAAGATTATGCTCATGGAAAAGTTTTGTGAAAATGCAAATTTTTTGAGGAAAGTTTGTAATTTAGTTTCAATCCTAGGGTTAATTCTTGCAGTATGGATTTGCACAGTCCTAGGAGAAAATTCTATCAGCCTAGATAAAAGATGTGTCCGTAAACAGATCAAGGATCTGAAAGAACTTCCGTATATGCTGAAGAAACAGAATGCTGTCTAATGCTATCCTACAGCTTAATTTACATCAAGTCTTTGGTTATTTTGTAGACATTTTTAGACTTCTGTACATAATTGTAGTTAGCTCCATTTCTCTGTATTTTTTCTGTATTATCTTTCCTCTTATGAAAACTAGAGAGTATACATGCTAAACCTTATGAAAAATTTGTGGGTTTATTTTTTTTTTTCAGGAAAGACATTGAAATCTCACATAAATTCTTATTCAGTATAGAGAAAGATCAAATTCTACAGGATTAGAAGCCATTTATACTGTATAAGAGTTTCAGAGCTTTCCTAAAACTAGGCAAGGTAGTTCTTTCTCCCAAAAATGTGGACATTTGAAAAGACATTAACCATTACAAATGTTTTCTTTTGAGTAGTGTTAGTCAGAAGAAAATCTGAAAACCATTATAAGAGGTTTCAAAAGAGAATAAATACTCATTTTGAAACACCAAAGCAATTTAAATAAACTTTTCAACATTTCATAATTATATTTTTTCCTATTTAATTATTTTATTCTTTTGCTAATAGGTTTTGCCTACCAGTTATGGCAACTAGAATAAAAATATAAAGTTGACTGAAAAATTAGGGAGGTTTTTTTTGAGGGCAGGGGTCACTTTGTCAAAAGTAATACTAAAAATCTTTTAGTTCCATTTGAATTAATTTCCAATTAGTTTTGCAATTCAACCACCAAACTGAAAGAGAACTATTATTCTTCCACTTTTACTTTGAACCTCAGGAATAAAATAATAAACTCAATGTGGGTTTTTTTTAAGTGGTTCAATATCAAATCAGCAAAATCATGCTGTGAGTTACATTTTTAAAGGTGCGAGTATTGAAGAGATACTGCTATGGCTAATAAAGGAGTCATGATATCACAGCTCATACATCAGTTCAAATGCTCTCATTACAGGTAAAAATGGTAGTTTTACACAAATAAAGACTGAGTAAAAACTACAGAATAGAGACTAGACAATATTGAAGTCCTTTTAATTAATTAAAAAAGGAAACTCCAGTTGAGATTGTGTTGAAATACAGAAGAATTGTAATTTCTGTAATTTCAGCACACTTTAAAGAGGAATAAATAAAATATCAAACTATTTAGAAGGCAAAAGGGGTTGTAAAATCGAGATTCATTAGCAGGCACATGACTTTTATATCAAAATTTTATATAAAATTAGACTTCATTTTTAGACCAGCTGGTATACTATCACAACTTTGGGAAGTGTGTGCAGGTAGCAGTGACTGTCAACATTTCCAGCAGAACAGAAAGATCTTTTTCCCTTTGAAAACTAAGTTGGTAGCAATCTATCATATTCTTGCTAAAAATGCTAGAGCTATTATTCACTGATATCTTAATCTTAAGTAATTTTGTATTTAATTAATGCACTTAATGCTATGGTTTAGTTGGCATTGTAGTGTCTGGTCAAAGATTGGGTTTGATGATCTTGGACATTTTTTTCCAATCTCAATGATTCTATGATAAAAGAAAAAGGTGGATATATGGCAAGACATATCAAAATACCTGGGAGGGAGGGGGAAAAGTCACTGAAATTTGATAAAGGTTTCACCTGTTCTATGCTAATGAAGAGAGATGACAACTATTGTGAAACAAGATACCAACTTTCGAAATGAGAAAGACAAGAAAATATCTGGATTTTACAGTGCTTTAAATCAATTTATACAGCTTCATTTAACTTGTATTTTAAAAAATGCAACCCTTACCTGCTTTTCAAATCTGCAAATTAAATTATAAGATTACCTTCTCTGAATTTATTTTTCAATACTTAATAGCACTAATTCAACAGTTCAAACCTCCTCACTCTAATTTGCAACATGGTAAGAGATAGAGGTTTCTAGAGAGAAAATAATAGCGAAACGATTTCTTTTCTACCAACACCACCACAGAGGTTGAGTAAATAGGTATTTCCAGACTAGTAAATCTAGATAGATAATACACGTGCTCTAAGATATTGTCTTCACTGTCAAGTAAAGCCAGCCCTCTAATAAATACTGTGAAATGAACATGATTCCTGATAGTTTATAATGCTGCATATTACCGAGACTGAAGAAAAAACTCTCAAGTTTCTTTTCAGCAAGATAGTTAAAAATATTCTAGGTATAGAAAGTGCATGTAGTCATAGCTCCTAAATTTGATTTTAGAAAAAAAAAATATTATTCTGGAAGCAAAAATTAAAACCAGATTTAATGGACGTTTTAATTAGTCTAAAGCAATTAAGAGGAATATAAACACTAGACATGAATTTCCATATAGAGGAGGGCTTGTTAAACATAGGCCTACCCTATACTTGACCTTACTCTGATTACTTAAAGAAACAAAGGCTACAAGTTGGTTTGCCCATCCCTACATAAAATCCTCAAAACTACAAATTATTTTTATCCCTCAAAGAATCTATTCTATTTTAGGAATGTACACCAAATGCAAGAAATGGTAAGAAAGCTTCTGTGAAGTCAGGTTTTGTGTACCAGATGTTTTGTGGATTTTCTGGTTGAATTTCTTAGGTTGAGGACACTGAAAGATAATTAACTCAGTGTTTTTCTTCCCCCTCAGATTTCTAAGCACCTGCACTGTGAAACAATGTAAATGCAAAGGAAACTCTTTGTAGAAAGCTATTTTAAAAATATATGGTCAAACATTTTGCTTGTTCTTATTGGCATTTCCAAGCATTCTAAAGGTTTTTTTCTTAGACATATTAAAGTACACTGGACAGTAGCTCTTGAGGCAGAAAAGTATCCTGTACAATCCTCTAATAAATTTTTCCTAAACTCAATATGCAGTTTTTCAGAGTTGCACTGAAGAAGGAAGAAAGAAATAGTGTTGAGAGATTTATTGCAGAAAAGTGGATTTATGAACAATCTAAGCTGCTCCAGGGTTGAGAAGCTTGCTGCCCTAAGTCATGAGAATTTTGCTGATATGCCAGCAAGAGAGGTTGTTTGCAGTTAGAGAAAACATGCAAGGCCGAACACCTGGTGTTTGCTAACGAGCCTTAGTTGCTCCTTAACAGTACATTCTTAAGGGAGTGCCTCTAGGCCTAGCTTCTCCGGACACAGAACCTCAAAACATCAGGATGAGATAATGTAAACATTGGAGCTTGTGAGATATGAGCTTGTATCCAATTAAAAGTTCTAACGTGCTTGAGTTGTGATTCCTTTAACCAATAAGATGTATCTGTAACCCTATATAACCTGTGTGCTGTGTGAAATAAATGTCTTCACTATCAATCCTATGGAGTTTCGCGGTGAAGTCCTTGTCTCCGCACTCAACTTTGTTTACATTAAAATAGCACTATTTCTTTAAATACAAACATAAAGAAGCGAGGTGCTTACACCATTCAATATATCTGTGTAACGCTTCCTACTTGATGTCAGCAAAAATCACTTCTTCAAAGATGAACGTTAGCTTGATATTATATATTCAACTACATTTATGTTTTTTCTCCATTGCATGAAAGTTATGATAGTTCTTTGAACATTAATTTCAGACTTCATTTCTCCTGGACATAACACTATAATTAAATATTTTTCAATTTTTAAAGTTTATGTTGATGAGTAACTCTTTAAAGATATAAAAATAAGAAATGTTAGGGAATGTTTGAATGATTTTTAAATATGCTTTTAGCAGATCTCATATTAATGGCTCTGACATAATCTGGGGAAAATGCTTTCAATTAGCAATGATTTTGTAAACAGTTCATTGAATCTCTGGAGCTCACTTCTTTTGAAACTGTATTCTGCTAATAAAAAGAGCTTTTGACATTCTGAAAATGTTTGACTTTGGTAAAGAGCTTATAAAGTGGTTGGCAATGTCATGACTTCAGAATGAAAACACTATAAACATAAAAAGTCCCAGAGATTTCAGCAGATATAATATTTTAGAATCCATAGTCACAAGAAAGTGTTTTTAATTACATTATTTCATATCCAAAAACTGCAATTAAAGAAAAGTCAGAACACTAATGGTCTGATGGGCATTGATATTTCCACTGACAAAATTGCATGAGTTCACTGAAGTTCCAGAAAGATTTCACCCCCATGCAACTGAATGCAGAATCCATTGTGTATGTTTCTCTATTACAGTGCATTTAAATGCAAATTTCTCAGTTTCATCTTGAATAAAATCAAATTTAAATAGACTACAGTACTCTAGAGCTACTGTCCATAATATTAACTATATTGGAAAAAGACACATTTGACATACATTAAAATATGTTACATTGTCATTTGAATGGACATCTTAAGAATTCATTGCATAAAATAAAAGGTAATGAAACAGTGCTTAGATGCCAAAGATATACAATGCCATTCTTCAGATTACTTTTGTCTCCTCTGAGAAGAGCTAAAATTCTATTTTTGTTGGTATTAGCCAGTAAAATGCATACTTTCCTCTATGGAAGAATGAAAGCTTAGTACTTTGTCAAGGAGACTTAGATTCAACCTACCCCATACATGTCCATACATATGCTGAAGTTGACTAAAAATAGTCTTTCTCTGGGACTTGGCTTTTCCTGGTCAAAAAACCAGAGGGAAATCTACTGAATTTCTCTCATGTCAGTCAATCAAGGTATAGGTTTAAGAGACTATGGTTAAAAGTTGTCATTGGAGCTGTCTTAATGTCTGAGAAGCATAGTAATAATAATAACTATCTGAAACCAAAAGATAAGTTATCCTCATGATTGATAAAAAGTGGCACCATATAATGAAAATGGCAAACAGAAGCATTATCCCATTCATATAAAGGAAGAACACAGTAACATGAGAAAAACTTATGGATATAGGTCTGATAAAGAAATACGTTGATAATTTACCTGGAAGAAGTAGAAACCCTAAAATTTAATAGATTGTGCCAAAGAATTATTAGGGGTTTTTAATCAAGGATATCAACCATCTCCAGGAGAGTAGGGCCCCATAGCACATAACTGTTACTTAAGAAGATAAATGTCATCATTCCAAACATCTCCTCTCTCTTCCTTCTTCTTTCCACTTCATATACTGAGCATGACATCATAGGATAAGGAATATCCCTTTGGTCAGTTCACGTCACCTGCCCTGGTGGTGTCTCTTCCCAGCTTCCCATATACTCCTAGCTTCCTTGCAAGTGTGGCAGTATGGAAAGTAGAAAAGTCCTTGGCTCTGTGTAAGCACTGCTCAGCAATAACAAAAAATCTCTATATTAGTCAATCCTGCACTTAGCACAAATGGAAAATACAGCTCCATACCAGCAACTGTGAAGAAAATTATCTCTACTCCAGCCAAAACCAGCACTCCATGGGAAGCAGTGAATTAATTCCTTGTTTTGTGTTATTTGCATGCTTGGATTTTGCTTTCCCTGTTACACTGTCCTTATCTAACCCCTGAGTTTTCTACCCTTCTGATTCTATTCCCCATCCTATCAGAAGGGAGTGAGCATGGGGCTGCATGGGGCTCACCTGCCAGCTGAGAGCAAACCATGACAGGAATGAACTTAAAACATTATATTTTCACTCTCATCTGGAACTATGAGAAATTTTGAAGTATGTTGTCAGAAAAAGTCTGTACTTTGCAAAGTTCTTGTTAACACATGTCCCGTGACCACATGGTCAATGCCATACAGTGTCATTTTCGCTCCTGCAGATTCAGATATTTAATTATTTCTCACTTAACATTTTCTGTCATGAATCACCAATGGCTCTTTGACTAACCACTATTAGAGGCTTTACAGTTTTTGTTCACATGCATAAGAAGGAAATAACAACAGAGAAAGATGGAAAATTACAATGACAAACTGTAGTAGCTTTAATACCATCTTTGCATTTTAAGTTGTTCCTTGGTCAATCATGTTCTCCAGAAACATACCTTATCTCAGCAATGCAGAGCCTGTTAGCAAATTAAACAAATGGCTCAGTGAAAGCTCTTGCAAGTGCCAATAGCATCAGAAAGTTGCAACAGGCAGATTTCCTTCAAAGGCCAAGTAAACCCAGCTGTCTAGGTTTCCTCCTGGGGCACCGCACCTACCATTGCCTCCCACCTCTGGCAATGTGAGAGATCAACCCCTCAGCTAGTCTGTCTGGATAAATAATACCTACTCCTCCAAGTAACAGATAAAGATATGTGCATCCACTCTGGAAGCTCTAGTTGAGTAGAGCTTTAACTTTCACTACATATATACATACACGCACTTATTATCCTCAGGCCTTTAGGGCTCTCATACATATCTCCTTTGTTATGTAACTTCTCACTGAGCTTGTTTCATTCAAAAAGAGACCCTCGTTTCACTCAGTTTACTGTTTCACTATGGTCACTGCCTTTGAAGAGTCACTCAGTGTCTGATGAATGCTGGTTTTGGAAGATTCCCATATTTTCTTTCCATCTTGTCCTGTGAGGTTTTTTTTTTTGTTTGTTTGGTTGGGGGTTTTTTTTGTTAAATCCTTTTATGTAACACTAAAATTCCACTTATAGGTTGTGTCACTGCTGTCCATCACATCCCATTCTCCTTCACTGGTATTCCTCCACAAGTAGGAATAATTTCCACACAAACTCAAACAATTCCGGTTTGTCTGTCCATTGTCATCAAAACTTGATGTGAAAAATACATATGCACACAAAGGAGCTGTCTGATGAGGTTCTCAAATAAGGCATTGAACTCTTTAGATGTGATTTATTTCATAATAAAGTAGACAGATAAAATAGGTCAGGTGAATAAGGCACTAAAATGTCTGCTTTTCTGCAGTGACAAAAGTATTTCAGGTAACAACTGGCAACCTAAAGTTAGTAAAGAGGAATTCCACCTTTCTGCCTACATTAGTTTTTTTTTTTTCTTTTTATTATGAGATATGTTCTATTAACTCCTACAATGTGTCAGACATATCCACATCACCCCAAAAGATTGTAGTGTAGCATGTCGTATAATTAAATCAGTTATGCAGCTATGCATAAGGACCTACATATTCTCACATCAAACTATCTTGCTTCTCTGAGTCCCTGGGATTAAATGCCAAAAAGAGTAAAGCTTCTAGTGCCAAATTTACTCAAGTAGGTATTACCCAATCTTCCCACACAGGACATCATTCAACAGAGTTTTTTTCTCTTTGTTGCCCCCCAAAAGACTCAAATTGTAGATTGTTAAAAATCAAACAAACAAACAAACAAACGCAGCCTTCCCCCGCCAAACAAACCTGTCGTTAAGATCAGACTAATTATTTTTAAATTAATTTTGTGAACCATCCTTTTTTTTTTTTTCCCTCCCACTCTGGCTTAGCCAGGGCTTGAAAAAGTAACTTACTNTGAATGCAGAAAACAAATCCATGTCTACTCAAAGTTGACTGTAGATGCTCTTACAAGGGAAGACTTAGAAACAGCAGCATGGAGTTACATTGAAATAGAGGAATAGTATGAACTAAATAAGAAGTGAAGCTGACACAATATTATAGAGCATAAAAAGAGTATTATAGAGCCAATAAAAGAGATAAACAACAACTTTGCCCTTTTTAGACCATATTTTAACGCATCATATATTTTATAGCTTTTTGCTTGGATGGAACTTCATGTTTCAGAGTGGGTACCCCAATTCACACTAATCCAAAATTTACTTTCATTTGCCATCCACCTCATTTTACCACTGGACTGCCTAAGGAAGTTATAACCTAATAGAGGTAGGTCCATGACATCTAAATTAATTTCTGGTAAGCTAGCCACAGCATTTCTGCAAACCTAAAGGCTTATCTGACTTAAAAGTTTGTATTTCTATTTCCTAGGCAACTCTCCTAGAAGAAATAATACAGTAGATTAACTGCTCCCTAGGGTAAATGTTAGTCATAATGATCTTTTCTGCATTCATGTCCTCTGTGTTCATTACCGCCATTAATTATACCTAGGAATGAAGCCATCAACCACAGTAAAACCCTAGTTAGAAGCACAACCTGCTTATTCAGCAAAAGAAGCTGCTGTGTTAAGCAGAGAACCATTTCTGTATTTCATAGTGGGTTTTTTTGTAGTGAATGTAAAGCAAAATATCTTCCTTTTTTTATCCTTCTGTTATGCATCACACAATGCACAATGTATTCAACTCATTTGGACTGATGGGATCTCCTGTGTTAATGGGAAAAAGAGATGGCATTCGCCATTAGTTTGGCTTGTTGGTTATAGGTTCTGGGATTTGTGCATAAGGGATCATGTCTTCAATGTTGCTTTCAACAATGAACATGTTACACAAGAAAAGGGAAAACCATTTTTTTTTAAATGAACAGGCTTCTTTCCTTAACACAAATCAAGAAATCTGCTAGCAAATGAAATGTATTATGAGGAATGCACAAAGTGATCTCATTTGCTACATTATACTCACAGTAAACTCATGGAAATATTCTTCCTGTGGTCTGACAACTCATGTCTTGTTAGGAGTGTGTTTCTTTTAAGTGTTGAAAGTTATAAATGGTGATGGCACCTTTATATTTAAAAAAATCCTATGAATCACATAAGAAAGCATGTAAGAAATAGCTCTGAGAGTTAAATGTAACAGTAAAGTGGAATTATTTGAGTTCTGTTCATAAACAGTGTCAACACAAAAACTCAGCCCTTGCCACTGGTGAAAAAGTGCTACCAGACTATAAGGTACACTGTTTTATATTTTTTTCCCTAGGTTTGTTATATCCCATTGGAATAGCACACTGTAGTTCTGTCCAGGATATATTTTTTACTGTGCTTGCTTGGTAGTGATGTTTATGTTTCTTTGTAAACATCATTAGTGAGAGGTTTGTTTTGGTTTGGGGTTTTTTTGCAGATGGTATATTTAACTGTAATTATGTAGTTATACATGTATTATATACATGTAATTATACATGACTGGTATGTGAGTAACTTTTGAATTTGACACAAAAGCTGCCATATGACTAAGCTATGGTCAGTGCAAAAAAAAAAAAAAGAAAAAAATAGTTCACCTGCTTAGCTTGTTCCATTAATGTCTGCAGAATAAAAGTTGTCCCCTTCATTATTACTATCCTTAAGAGCAAAGAACAGAAACTCTTTGTACTATACCCTTGATAAATGCCCATTTAGGTGTTGCACTTAGGACACAAAATGTAACAGTTCTATTAAGGTATTTTTGGAGTGTTGTACCAAAAAATGTCCTCTCTTCAATATTTCATGCATTTGACATATTTTTATGGTTTTAGCTGATGGGCCTAAATTTGGGCCTTGGAGTTCAGATTTGGGCCTGAAATTGTCAGCTGCCTTGAGCTGGGCTGAGCTAGCTAACAGCTGACTTCTTCTAGCCAATAATATTGTATTCCACACCATACTACATCATCTCAAAAAGAGTAAAATCCAGTGTGCGGGAGTGACTTAGTCAGTTCTACCATGGCCGAGGTGCGAGCTGAACGTGGTGCAGCTGCTGCCTTGTTGGAGTGGGCCTTGCTCTTGTTGTTGCCGCTGCTTGCATTTTGTTTGAGTTTAAGGAAGTAAAAATATTTTGTTGTTACTCTTTCTGTTTCTTGCTAAGTGTCTTTTAGAGTGCTTATGAATTTAGAGTAATATACTTCATATTAATTAGAGAATGGAGAGTTATTTCTTGTTATATAAAACTTGTGTAAAAGTGTGTTATATTGTAGTTTTCTTTTAATTTTCTCTTTTCTGTATAAATACATGTAGTTAGTTTCAGCATAAACCTAGTTTAGAGGGTTTTTTCCCCCCATCCCTCTTCTTCGCTTTTCACTCTGTCTCAGACAGTTGGCGTTTTGCCAGCTCAACCCAAGACACATATATTTTAAATCAGCACTGATGTGTATTTACTGTGTTTTATAGAGCAATTTTGTTTGAATTTCACCCTACAAATGAGCAATTTTTTTTTTTTTAATTTCAGTCCTGGAATTCCTAAGTATCCAAGGACCTTCACTCCTCCTGTCCAGAATGGCTCTAGTGGCTCCTAGTATTCATTTGTTTCACTCTCTCGGTTCTCTAAATCTTTTGACCTCTTTTCTCTAGATTTATAACTAGAAAATATTTGGATCATTTAAGAAAGAAAAGAAAAGAAAAGAAAAGAAAAGAAAAGAAAAGAAAAGAAAAGAAAAGAAAAGAAAAGAAAAGAAAAGAAAAGAAAAGAAAAGAAAAGAAAAGAAAAGAAAAGAAAAGAAAAG
>VWZD01008766.1:140108-150326 GCA_013396695.1 Sakesphorus luctuosus
GAAAGAAAGAAAGAAAGAAAGAAAGAAAGAAAGAAAGAAAGAAAGAAAGAAAGAAAGAAAGAAAGAAAGAAAGAAAGAAAAAGAAAGAAAGAAAGAAAAAGAAAGAAAGAAAGAAAGAGAAAAAGAAAGAAAGAGAAAGAGGAAGGAAGGAAGGAAGGAAGGAAGGAAGGAAGGAAGGAAAAGAAAGAGAAAGAAAATGTAATTATAATATCTAGAAATTAGAGTAGAATATCTAATGTTCAGAGATATTATAATATCTAGAGTCATGGAAAAACTGAAATGAGACAAATTTTTTAGATTTAAAAAGATATTGAGGAGAGAGAAAATCTTGCCTTTTCCAGTTTCCACTCAAGTCATCCTTTGGGTCTATTCAGGCTGCTTACATTCCATGGAGCTGAGAGAAGTCCAAGAAAGGAAGATATGAAGAAGGCAGGGATGGCAGGATAAATTGAAAGATCAATTACTTTTCTAATTTATAACAAAACCAGAGGTCCGAACATTGCATCAGAAGACTATTACTATTCTAAATACATGAAAGGAGTACCATCCTTTAAATCCTCATACATAACCTCAAAAACTTGTGATTGAAAGGCATCAAAACTGAAGCTGCAGAAGGTTTCAAGTTTCCAAACAGCAAACATTTAGCACTCAAAGAGACAGAGATTTCTAACATCTTTAAGTTAAAATCAGGAAATTTGACTAAAATGCAGATAATGAGGAAAAGGAGAAGGAAAAGACGTATGAATCACAACCTGAGAAAAAACAGAGCTTATAGGAAATGGAAAAAGGTATATTTTATAAATTAATAAACACTAGATTCAAGTGAGAATGACATCTATCAAAATGGAAGTTGAACTCCTCAGACATCCTGAGAATATTTTTTTCTCTTTTGTCTGAAAAGACTTTTGATTATATAAACAAATACAAGACCTAGAGTTGAATTGCTTTATGAGACTGATGCACTAGAGAGGAGATATTTCCACATAAGGCACTCAAACCAATTTTTGCTCTGAACAACAATATTTTACACTGGAGCAAAGGCAGAGTATCTAACAGAAACCTGTGTATATGAATTTCCCTATCGAAATTGGAATCAAAACTGAAAGTGCTTATCCTGGGAAAATTAAGGGAAGATAATGAAAGTAAATTTAAAAAAGACAGTCTCCATCCAGAGTTCTGGAAAAATCCAGGCAAGTAAAAGCCTCAAAACGTGTTAGGTTTCACCAAAAACCCTGGAGTATCATTAAATATATGGTTAAGATTAGGATTAAACAAATGCAGACAGATTTACTAAAGTTAGACTATGTCACACCAATTTGATGCCTTTGCATTATTTCATTTTAATATGATAGATTTTGTAGGCAGGAATAAAACTATGCATCTACTTATTTTCTGGTTTCCACCAAATCTTTGTGCATACTAATAAGCAGAATAGTATTGGCTAAACCAGAAATAAATTGGATTAGTGCAAAAATGAGGCAATGACTACAAAATAATTACCACCTTACTATCAGAAAAGACATCTGAGTAATTTTCCTTCAGTCTCCCCATATTTTCAGGACAAGGTTTTTTTACTGTAGAGGTCTTTTAAAGATTGTTTTCAGTGGAAAGCCATTCACTGTTCCCTTTGAGGAAATATTTTCTCTCAGTGCGAAAACAATCATACAAGACAAAATTTGCTGTATCTGCTTCAAATCCTACTGGGGTTATGATTAGAGGAAATGTTTGTTGTTTGCTTTAAAAATATATATGCAGAAGACGAATGCTACAAAGGAAAAAGCCAAAGGGTAATAATCTCTTGTGGATTTCCTATTTAAAAAATTATGTTACTTCTTTTTTCTTGGCATTATTATTGCCTACAGTGAAGAAATTCAAGGAAGAAAACCTACAGTGTTGTACAATTTACTTTTACCTTGTTTTCTCTTGAAAAGCTGCTTGCTAAGATACTTTTAAAACACGAAAAACTTATATTAGGTGTATTTGGCAGTATTTTTGATTGGCTTGTTCATACAATAAAACTGTTCCGATACCTCGCAAAGTCCAGAAGTAGATATAATTCCAGTTTCTGACTAGAACTGGAAATAAAAACTAGCTCAAAATAAGGAAATAAAACTTACAGATTATTTCTTTTGAACTCAGTACCAAAAGACAAGAAAATAAACTGCACCCAAAACAACAGATGAGCTGTTCCATGTGACATTATTTGGCAGCAAGTTTGTTTTTCTTTTCCTCTGAGGAAATCAAAGTGTCGTGTCTCTTTCTTTAAAAAGGACCATGTGAATATAAACTATAAAGTTTAAGAGCAGTTACACTCTACTAGCTCTGAAAAATTGAACTTTAAGAGCTTCATAACAAAGTTTATACTCTTTATAAGTAAGATATGTGAAGGTTTTTTTAAGAACATATTTAATGGTGGCATCTCAGGTAATATGTACAGTTAATAACTTATGAAGCGGTTTTTTTTCAAAATAATTAAATTTTTCATTACATCAAGTTTTACATAGCATTTATTCATAGGAATAAGTCCATCTAATAGGGGTGCACCTTATATATATCACACAGATCATATATTTATATATAAAAATATATATATCACACACATTATACATATGTAAAAGGGAACATGTTATATACATAACCTCACTATTAAAATGCCACTCCATAAATTTCATGACTGTTGGATTAATGCATTTTCCTTTGTTTTATAAAGACAAAGAAACTTGAATATAAAGAGGCTTACCTTCTAAATTAATAATTAATTAAACTTTAAATTTTATTAATAGTACTAATAAAGCCCATTATTGTCTAAAGCAATGTTTAATTGGAGAAATATTCTGTGATGATCAGTTTAAGGGGGAAGATCACTAGAGTATTACATTTCTAAAGGAAATTACACTAGTATAACTTTGTTAGCCCTCACATATACTGCAGATATAACAATAGGCAGATGTAGTAGTAAGATAGTGCATCTCTATTCAAGTCAATAATGCAGCTCTGCACATGGTCAGTAATTGTTCAAGGGCACTGAGGTCAAGTTCATTCCCATATTTTTACCACAGCTATAATGAACTACAAAGTGAATACTGTACTGTTATAGTTATGTTGCACAAAAAGTCTTTGCATATCAGTTGACAATGTTAATTTAAAAAATTATTTATTTCAGAAGCACAAACATCTGTCGTTACTTAGTTCACAAATGATATACAAATTCCATACAAAAACCAAGGATACGTAATTAAAAGTTAGGGAATTCAGATTTTCTTTGCCACCTTTATTTAGCCCTTTTATAGGATCTTTCATTATGTGGCCACTGTGATGGATGCACCCAATGTTAGTCAGTGTCTAGTCACTGACAAGCAGTCCTGACTGAAATCAGCACTGCTGTGCAAACCATAAAAATTGTGCTACTCTGCATCTTCTCAGAGACTAAGGAATCTAGGTTGTGTCTTATCAGGAGGTAAAAATATGAGCCCAAGCTGAGACTACACACAGCTAAATCTGCTACAGCTGTACACCTGTACACACAACAAAGTGGAGAGGTTGACTAGAAGTCAATCACTAAGCTGCTATAAAATTTGTAGCCTTTCTGAGTCCATTAGTCTCTCACATATGGCAGCAGGCTGCATGCTGGCAAACTTCCCTGGAGGAGAGACTCCTCACAAGGTTACTCCTCAAGGCTGAGACACCTTACCTGGCATCTGATATCTATAATGAGGTGACATTTTGCAGTAGGCCTAAGAGTAGACTGTATACTAGTGACATTTGTATACAGGCAGCTATACCTTAATTATTAGAAGTGTAGGGAGTAGTAAATTGACTGCTGTGAGAATCATTGTCTAAATCATCATATATTCACCAGCTAAATTATCATTTAAATAATTGTCAGACCAATATAAAATTACTGTTTGACTAATAATCATTACATAATCACCAGTCATATATTAATTAATATTTGATCATAATTTGGTCATTACTAAAACCCTTTTAGAAGACCCCACAACTGTGACTTCTCTTAATAATTCAACTGTGATGACTACATAGAAGTTTGTGCCCAGAATCCCTGCCTCAAGCTAGAACAGGAGGGAGAGTGGCCTGGGAAAAGTCAAGAGAATTGTAAAGAACATACATTTTGTCTGTGTGACGCTTGTGTTATATTTCTTAATGAAGTTAACATGGTTATAGCTAATAAGGATTAGAGAGACTGCAGGATGGACACTGTTCTACTGTATTACATGCAAGCCTGATTCTATGTGGCAATACCACTAAGGACAAGGACACTACTTCTCTGTCATCAATAAGCTGATAGGCATGAAGATATGTATTATCTGTTCAATACTTCTGACAAAGATATTTATCCTAATACTGTTTATTCCTTCCAATAAATGCTGTAACATTGATGGCTGAGGAAGGAAGAAGGCAACACTTTATAATCAATGACCTTTATTGAAAGAGGTAATGAAGACAGCTTTATCACTAACAATAAATCCTGCACTTTAAAACAAAATGAATAAACATTAGTTGCTTTTGAAGAGCACACCTTTTTACAGCTATTAATACTTACTCTGTGGTATCTTAAAATTCCAGGTTACGGTACACTTCTGTCTGTAAATGTTGAACATACAGAGAATTCAAGTTAGTTGTTCAGTTATTCTGCCTAAATCCTTCAAATACCTGTTTAGAAGGCACCCATCCCTTTCTGCTGAGTAATTGAGATGGCTGCAGCTGTAGAATACGCTGTATCCCCACAGGGGTCATAACTGCGTCTTTCTTAAGCTTCCAGTGTTTGTATATTCAGATACAGTTGCAAAGCTAAACTCTTTTAGTGCAATTGAATTATTGAATCCTTTTGTGTATTCACTAGGAGAATAACGACTTTGTTATCCTGCATCCAAAACTTTTTGCTCATAATTGCTCTTGTCTCAAGTGAACATGTACATGCATACTCTTGGATGGGAGTGTTGTCTGGCAGCAACACTTTAGTGTTATAAACTGAGTCATCCCTGTAGAGCTGGATCCCAGGTGTACCTCCTCCTATCCACCTGATATTGAATCGAGCAGAGTGAGCTCTCATCCCTCAACTCCACTCCACCTGCCTTAAGGCTGCAAGAAACTCTGTATCTTAATTCAGAAGAATGAGAAAGAGGAGAAGAGAAATAAGAGGCCACCTTTCCTTTCTAGTGTCCATCTGTATGGGGCAGACATAATCCTGACCACCACCCTATTGCCAGAGTAAGCATTAAGTGAAGACTGCACGACCAAGGGCTTAGATGAGCTTCACCTGATGCCACCCTGGGCCATAATTACAGTTTCTTGGAACTTAACTGAAAAGACAGAGGTAGAAGGTCAGAAGAAGGAATAAACTCAGGCAGGTTTAAAGCTCCTTCTAGGCTGAGCATTTTGTTGCCAAGGTTAACCCCAACTGTCAAGTGACATTCTTGACTGATAGATTGTTGGAGATGGCGTATATGTGAGCATGGACAATTGGAAGACCGAAAGGGACAGAGTAACGGACTTCAACGTGTGGAAAGTCCAACGAGATGATTCTATGCCGGACCGTGACTGAAAACAAGGACTTTACCTGCAGTTTCCCCAGTTTTTAAAGTTGAAAATAAAGTTCTGTTATCCCCTATCCCTATGGTGCTGGCAGCACTGATGGGCTTGCCCTGTCAGTGCAGGTCCAGCTACCATTGGTCGGTTCTTTCATCCAATCCTGTTCATTCCCTGTTCTCTCCTCCCCAGTTGCCACCCACGCGTTTGCATATCCTACCAGTTGTGGCGGATTTGCATGCTCCGCCTTCCCTCCTCCCAGTTTCTGGACTGTTCTCTCCCCGAGGGCTTAAAAGGCTCTCCCCCTTGTTGAATAAATGGATTGGCCCTGGCTTCCTAGGTGTCTGCCTCGTTCCTTCGCCTTCTGGGTTGCGAGGTGGGTGGACTTAACCTGAGGAGCCTGCAGCTGCGATTCACCACAGCTCAACAAGCAGCTAGAAGAACCCCCGTCGCCAGTCTGATTCCCTTCCCAAGAATCAAGGCTGCGACAATAGATGTAGAAAATAATTCATAGACTTGAACTTAAAGGTCATGGAAAAGTACTTGCAAAATTGTGTTGGAGCTGACCAAGTAGTTTCAGCTAAAATAACAATTATAAAATACTTATGAAATTTTACTTTTACTAATTCTGACATATTTTATGATGTATCATGTACAATACAAAAGAATAAATTAAAACTGCAACAATGTTTCCTATGGATGAATGTTAGTAATGCTGTCTATAGAAAACATCAGGATATCATACCACAAGGTGTTGTAGTTTGGGAATGTTAAAGAAAAATTCTCTCCCTGCCACTAATTCCCCATGCCATTAGTTAACAAAAGAAGTAGTCAACTGCTATGAATTCCTGCTTAATCGTCTTGGGTGGAGGGCGGACTTGGGAAAGGTGTGGTGGGGAACGGGTTTGCAGTTTCTTTTTTTGTTTTTGGAGACATCCACAGCTCTAGCTGAACACTGTAGCTGTGTGTGTTGCTGTCGGAGAGAAGCCATTCGCCCGCTCATCACTACTGTTGTTTGGTGAGCTGGTTTTTTTCTTGCAACTGCTGTTTCTCCTGGTTCGGCATTGGGGCCCTGGTCGCCACCCTGGCTTCAGCGCTGCCCACAGTGTTGTGGCTGCCCTCCCCGCCACAGCAGCAACCCGAGAGAGAGAGAAAGAGAGAGAGGAGTCACAGCTGCTTTTGGGACATGCTGCAGACCTTTCCTTCCTGGGAACTATCACCATCCTTCCACTCCCAGCTTTTCCTTCTTCATTTGGGACAAAGGACAAAGAGAAAAAGAGAGAGAGAGTTCATGTGAGTTTTCACCCCTTGTTTCTGCCTCACAGGGAAAAGACTGAGAATTCACCTCGCAGCTAGCCAAGGTGTGACACTGACACTGTCCATAAATACAACTGCTCTAGAAGGAATCCACCGTTTGGGGGTTGTTCTCTTTTGTTTTTACCTTTGGTGCTGGGGGAGTAGTTTGCTCTGGTCTGTTTATAGTTATATTTATATCTGCATATATATGTAGATATATACAGTAGTTAAGAACAATTATCTTTCTTATATCCATTTTCTAATTAAACTTCCTTTTTCTCAAATTTAATAAAGAGTGATGTGATTATTGTGGAGGAATCCTCTCCTCTGCTTTTTGGTAAACATTGTGGGTTTTCCCTCAAACTAAGACACAAGGAAAAGCCTGACAAAGGAGTTTTCACAGGGGAAGTGCAAAGACAACTGAACTAGCAGGAGAAATGGAGAAAGCGTTTTCAGGGTTGAATTTCTATCTCCAAATAAAAGCAGATTTTGAAACATCGTGGGAATAAATCAGTACTACACTATTGCATATTAAGCCCTTGTGGGTTTAGATTTATATGCTCTGATTTCTCCACAATGGACAGATTATCTAAATACTGTATAACCTTGAGAGAAAGCCTCTTCTGAATGGTTGTTTAGGCACATTGAGACAGAAAACTCAACTTTTTAATTTTTTTTAATGAACATCAAGTAAGTTTCTTGTGTGTCAGAAAAGTTTTCTACATGTACATTTATGGGCTAATTATCTTTCTCTAGTGTAAATATATTTATATAATCCATAGAATATGGCTTGTTCAAACTTCACAGGTTTTTTCTGTTTTATGCAATGTCCTTGTTTTTCTCTTTCTTCTGAAATCATAGACTATACACATTTCCACAGTAATGATACTTTTTATATTATCTTCCAGCTCTTCCTCATTCATTTATACCCTCCAGTAAATACATTTTGCATTTGGAGGGTTTTGTGCATAGTCTGCAATGACAATTTTTCACCACGGAAGTGCCTGACTAAAAATAGCAATGAAAGCTGCACACTTTACATCAGTAAAGATGCCTCAAAAGAGTAGATGCTAAAAGCATTTTAGCTCTGAAACCCCCACCCCCCAAACACTATGTGTGTGTGAATTAAATATACCTATATGCAAAAGGATTCTTATTTTTGTCCACTAGAATTCTATTTTGAGGTCAAATTCTTACTTGTCATCAAATATATACAGCCATTTTCTAGGTTGACAATGGCCAAGTGAGATTTCAGATACTAAATGGTAAGCTGTATCTACACTCAAACTGCTTTCTTTTGAGAAAAGGCTATCTAGTAACATCACTCAACAGTAGCATAATAGAAGAGCAAACTCCTACAGAAGATAACAGCAGGTGTGAAACCTAACTTAGAGGCTCAAACATCTAAAACAATATTTCTTCAGAATTTCCCTCTCAAAAAAAACCCCAAAACAACAACAACAACAAAACAACAACAAAAAACCCCCAACCAACAACAGCTTTTCTTTCCAACTTATGGGTGGAGGAGTCAGCAGTGCCTCCTTGTGGGGAGCAGGGCATGGGGCACTGGAACAGGCTCCCCAGGGAAGTGGTCACAGCACCAAGAAAGCATTTCAGAAAGCATTTGGATGATACTTTCAGGCACAGGATGTGACTCCTGGGGATGATTCCATACAGGGCTAAGGGTTGGACTTGATGATCCTTATGGTTCCCTTCCAAATCGGCATATTCTGTGATTCTGTCCTGAGGACTTCCCAAAAAGCCAGGAAATGTTCTGCCTACAGTGCCCACTGTGATTTGGAGGACAGCTCTACCTTGCACAGGGCACTGGAGTAGGTCACCTCCAGAGAGCTCTTTCAAATTAAGCTTCTCCAGCATTAGGCATTGACAAATCTCACTGAAATTTTATAAGTTACTTGTGCCTACCAGTCTTCACATAAGAAATGCAATCAGAAGTGCATGGCTTGTTAATTTAAACAATTCAAAGGTACTGTTTCTTCAGGTTTTGCCTCAGATATTGGTATTAATAAAGGAACATATCTTCACTCATCTTAAAAATCAAGAGGCAAACCGCTGGTAAGCTCATCAGCACAATAGATATGAGCATAGAATTTAGGATGGAGACTGCTTTGAGATGTAAGTGGGAATAAAGACATAAATACCTTTCAAGGTTTTGAAAATTAATATTCTTTGAAGAAACCTGTCCCTCTCAGCTTAGTTCTAATACAGACACTGAAGAAAAAAGTCTTTATCATCTTGTTACCTTCTCATCCTCACACTAAAAATCATATTGTCAAGCTGAAAACATATGTGCACCTTTTCAGGGCATATGAAAAATATTTAGTGCAACAGATTTAAACATGTCTTATCTGGAAAACTTTCCAAAGGTACTTAAAACATTATGGCAGCTGCAGCCTGAGATGGGCACCTATGTGCCCAACCATCCTGTTTTCACACATTAGAATCTACTCCAAAATGTATATTAATACATTTCATAGAGTATCTACTTTCCTACTTCATCAGAACAAAGCAAGTTTACATTAAATCTAGATCTGGTTCTTTGTAATTCCATGTAACATATTTTCTGAACTAAAAATGGACTCTGTGGAGGAGGCTTCTGCTACTGCTACAAAGTAAATTGACTCTGAGAGCCATTTAGCTGCTCAATAATTATTTTAAGTTGGAAATCTATCTTAGTTAAGGAAGGAAACAGGAGGGGAAAAACTAAAAAAAAGCTAAGTTCTCTCATATTGGACCTATGAACTCTCCATCTGATTCAGTTTGAGCTATTTGAAATAGGTTAGTTGCCTACATGAGAAATGAACTTTATGGAAGGAGAGACAATCAATGACTTTACATGAAGAGTCCAAAAGTCTTCATCACCTCAGCGCAGAATTCCTTATCTAACTAGAAACAGGGCATAAACAAATAGACTAATTGATATAACCCATTCAGTTAGGTTCAGAAGCAAACTGTACTTTATTCCTTCAAGGACGCAGAAACCTCTGCTTTCAGGCAGAGAAATGTTGCACCATTCTGTTCAGACCTTGGGAAACTCATAAAATAGGCTATTGTACAATGGATCAGGAAAACATTTTGAAGATTAGAGGATTTTCAGATGTGTAGGAAATAAAATAAAAAAATACAGAAGTCACAAAGAAAGGTAGTAAATCTAAGACCCTTNTTGATTATAGCCTGCCTTAACCAGATAAGATCCAAACAAAAGCTTTAGCCTAAGCTCACAAGGCAGCCAAAGTAATGCTTTAAACAAGTCATTAATACTAGTTTCTTAGATTTCAAAATATGCTATATACTGCAAATGCAATATACAATTCTTTTTCTAGCAATAGCCAAAGGTTCATATCTCCTGTTGTC